>APFE030298398.1:0-25623 GCA_000404065.3 Pinus taeda
AGTTGGCAGCGTGAAGAAGAAGACCCTCAAGTTCATGTCATGGGATGCAAATAGTATTTTACTGCGACTCAAGAAGAATCGAACCGAGATCGCCGATTTCATTCAGCGCCTTGACCCTGACGTCATTTCAATTCAGGAAGTGCGGATGCCTGTTGCTAGAGACAAAGGGGGATCAAAGAACCAAGGAAAGGAGGGAGCGCTTAATGGAGCAGCGCATGTAACTGCTGGCTACATATATGGAGGAACACTTTGATACCATGTAAGAACCGAGAACTGAAATATACAGAAACAGTACAGAATTTAAAGTGAAATATATAGAAACAATACAGAATTTAAAGTATGTACCTACCTGAACTGCTACCTGAAGATGTCCACAGCTACGCTGAACTGCTACCTGAAGATGTCCACAGCTACGCTGCTCCAATTACCGAGAGACCAATTCCACCCAGCCAGACTGAGCAGAGCCTTGCTGCTCAATCCAGTAAGCTTCTCAACAGAAGCTCACTGTCCCCCGTGCCCAGAACCTCAGAATTACTTAACCGCTCTTCCAATGACTGATTTACTTCCCGTTAGAATTCCTCCTCCTGATTTCTGCTCCGATGTTTCAACCCCTTCTAAAACTCCGCCTACCTCTATATGTAGCTCTCCGTGGCGGTGACCGCCCTGCTCACCACGATTCCACCGTCCTCCATCGTGGTGACAGCTATCTTTCATGAGTGTGAGTCATAAGCGGTGAAATCAAATCCTCTGTTTTCTGAGGTCATAACGTTTTTTATAACTTTTAGGATGATCATACGTATTATTGACTTCATAAAATTTACATGTCCTTTATGATGTTATATCTATACTTTTGTTTGATATATATTGATTTAATATAAAGTTTATTGATATTTGATTTAAATATAAAGTTTATTTATAAATATAAAGTTTATTGATATTTGATTTAATATAAGGTTTATTTATAAACATAAAGTTTATTTATATTTGATTTAATATAAAGTTAGAACTTTATATTAATTGATTATTGATATTAATACTAAATATTTATTTTATTTTATCAATATGCTTTTTATGAATATTCTGGAGCATATTATATATACATATATATATTCCCCTTGATTCAACCATATATTACGCGGTATTGACGAATGAGTAGAACTTATTTTCCTAGAAGGGACATGGTATTTAGCACTTATAATCAATTTAGTATAAAAATACTAGTGCGGTGTATGCAACACATGCATATGTAGCTATCATATGCATGTACCGTATACCTGCTATTATGTTTGCGTTCTTTGTATTATAGATGGGTCGTTACATACACTCCCCCTTCAGAAAACTTCGTCCCGAAGTTAGAGTTTTTATCTTATCTGATTACTTATAATAGTAATTAGTAATTTAGTACCCCCTTCTTAGGTTTTAAAAATTTTTATTTTAATACCAAGAGACTATAAAATTAGAGTTTTAGGTTTATGATTTTAATGGACATGTCTTGCCCTATCCAGATTCCCAAGCTATTCTAAAATCATCCTATCCTTCCTAATCTCTTCTGCTCCCATCCTATCCATCCCCTACTGGAGTATGCCATGGCGTCAGTTTTACTGACCTAACCATTCATAAACCCTAAGGTGACAGCGTCGGTTATACCGACCTGATTCCCAGTAGGCATCCGGCAGTCATCATCACACGTCTAGGGGAGCATGATTTGCACAGTCCTCCCATGACTCCAGGGTTCAGAGGATAAACGGTGGGCAACACTTCCACCCCTCCCAGTAGAATTAGGGCTAATACCCTATCATATAATCACTTTGAGCTTGAATCGTTCTGAGGTTCTGTCATCACGTGGTCATCCCGGTAATTGTTTATTATCTGCAATCATACACTTATCCAGGCATTCGTAAAATGTGCATCAGCATATTCAATTAACTCATGTATTATTCACATAAATCACTACAGTATTAACAGATTTTGTTATATTCCATGCATGTCTTTTGACTTTCATTTAAGATGTATTTACTCCTGGATTTCTATTCCATTGATCATATTGAAATGTAAAAACAGATTTAAATATCTTAATTCCTATCAGAACTAAAATCATTTAACTGTTTTAAACTTTACTTTTGATAACTATAATTTAGTAAGATCAACAACATATATCGTTTTGGTATCCATGTATCAGCAGAAATTAAACATACATTATGTCACAAAATTTCACGTTTATCTTAGTCATTCAAAATGTTTGTGAGCCTCTGATTGCAGTGAAGTAAATATATACTAAACACAGTTTAAAGTTCTTCAAAATTGACATAGGTTAGGGTATCTTTGACATATGTCCTCTGTATTTTCCCAAGTAGTTGATCCAGGACTATACTTGTCCCATTGGACCCTAACTTGGTCCACCAGGCGATTCCTGATCTATCGAACCCTACGTTCCAGTATACGTAATGGTTCGACCATTACGATTCCCTTGTCCCATACCTGAAGATCCTGCTATAGTGGGTTGATGCGTTGCTTGGTCGTTGTTGATTACTGCATGAATTCTATGATTACCTTGATGGTTTGATACCGGTCCCTCTCCAGTCCTATGCAATATATTCGGCGAAGCTTTTGGGCAATCACGTTGAAAATGCGGTCCCCCACATCCCCAACAATTAAGCTGCGCTGATCCTCTTGAATCAGGACGTGAATTTCGAGAGAACGTGCTTCGTCCTCTCATGTTGGTTCCTCTCGAATTTCTTCCTCTACTGGCAGTCCCTCGAGATGACCATGGACTGGTGTTTGATGATCCCGCGGCTATAGTGTTTACTGCCATGGGAGCTCTCGTCCCTATATTTCCTGGGGTAAACCTGTTACCGTAAGGTGGCCTCGAGTTACCTCCTCTGAAGAAGTTCTGGGGAGTCTTTCCTGGAACTCCTGATTGGACAGGCCCTGTTGGCCCCATATCCTTTTCGATCCCTAGGTGCTCTTCTGCATAACGACCACATTCGACTGCCTCAGCTACTGATGAGGGCTTCCACATGCTTACCAAGGCTCTAATGCGAGGATTTAACCCAAATATGAAGCGTTCAGCTTGACGTTCATCCGAGTCTAAGTAGTGAATGTATTTTACAAGCTCCATAAACCTTATTTCGTACTCTTCCACTGATTTATTTCCCTGAATTAACGTATGAAATGCTCTTGCTTGCTGTTGTTGAAAGTATGGGGGTAAATACTTTGCGCGAAACCTTTCCTCAAATAGTTCCCAAGGGGCATTATCTGATGTAAGGTGTAGCTGCTTTTCCAGATTTCCCCACCAGATCAAGGCACTTTCCTTTAGTTGAAACACGACAATTTTTGTTTTTGCCGAAGACGAATATTCCCTTATCCTAAAGCATCTGTTCATTACTTCCAACCATGCTTCAGTGCGTTCACCTGCTCGACCTCCTGAGAATTCTGGGAGTTTGATTTTCTGAAGCTCCCTAGAGATGTCACCTTCCGATCTTCTGGGTTCAAAATTCTTTGGTTCTGCTGAACTGGTGGCCAAATGTTGAGATTCCTCTTTGGTTTTAGCCTTAGTGGATTCTTTTAATGTCTCCAATAAGGCTTCCAAGGAGTTCATTATCATAGTCAACTCTGGCGCTGGGGCAATTGATGTTGATAATGGCTTTGATACCATATGTAAGAACCGAGAACTGAAATATACAGAAACAGTACAGAATTTAAAGTGAAATATACAGAAACAGTACAGAATTTAAAGTATGTACCTACCTGAACTGCTACCTGAAGATGTCCATAGCTACGCTGAACTTCTACCTGAAGATGTCCACAGCTACGCTGCTCCAATTACCGAGAGACCAATTCCACCCAGCCAGACTGAGCAGAGCCTTGCTACTCAATCCAGTAAGCTTCTCAACAGAAGCTCACTGTCCCCCGTGCCCAGAACCTCAGAATTACTTAACCGCTCTTCCAATGACTGATTTACTTCCCGTTAGAATTCCTCCTCCTGATTTCTGCTCCGATGTTTCAACCCCTTCTAAAACTCCGCCTACCTCTATATGTAGCTCTCCGTGGCGGTGACCGCCCTGCTCACCACGATTCCACCGTCCTCCATCGTGGTGACAGCTATCTTTCATGAGTGTGAGTCATAAGCGGTGAAATCAAATCCTCTGTTTTCTGAGGTCATAACGTTTTTTATAACTTTTAGGATGATCATACGTATTATTGACTTCATAAAATTTACATGTCCTTTATGATGTTATATCTATACTTTTGTTTGATATATATTGATTTAATATAAAGTTTATTGATATTTGATTTAAATATAAAGTTTATTTATAAATATAAAGTTTATTGATATTTGATTTAATATAAGGTTTATTTATAAACATAAAGTTTATTTATATTTGATTTAATATAAAGTTAGAACTTTATATTAATTGATTATTGATATTAATACTAAATATTTATTTTATTTTATTAATATGCTTTTTATGAATATTCTGGAGCATATTATATATACATATATATATATTCCCCTTGATTCAACCATATATTACGCGATATTGACGAACGCCCAGAAGGGACATGGTATTTAGCACTTATAATCAATTTAGTATAAAAATACTAGTGCGGTGTATGCAACACATGCATATGTAGCTATCATATGCATGTACGTATACCTGCTATTATGTTTGCGTTCTTTGTATTATAGATGGGTCGTTACATACCATACACCAGAGAGCAGTGCTTTGATACCTAGAGGGAATGCCGAGCTACAGGGTAGAGGAGCTCAAGTGCTTATAGACCACACCAATGCAATATTCAGATTGGGAGACAAGTCGTTCAGTCAAGAATAGAAACGCATATGACAGTGCACTATTCAGGCCTCTGGAGCATGACAAAGGAGTCAGTTCTGCAAAATAGGCAGAACATAGGCCAAGAGGGAGTTACAAGGGCAAACTGTGATGCCAAAGATAGAGCTAGATTTGATACCACGTCAGGCCAGGAGCTAACTCCTCAAATGAAATTGTGTTATTCATTTAGGTTGTTCATTATTAGATACAAGAGGGAGTGACTGTTTAGTTCATCTC
Organism: Pinus taeda; assembly: GCA_000404065.3. Classification (NCBI taxonomy): domain Eukaryota; kingdom Viridiplantae; phylum Streptophyta; class Pinopsida; order Pinales; family Pinaceae; genus Pinus; species Pinus taeda. The sequence goes on from APFE030298398.1 coordinate 5,070, forward strand.
TTGATGACTCTCCATTTCCTCTATTATTTATTTACATTAATTATAGTTGTTCACCCAATCCCTATGACTAGGTGTCAACAGTATGTATTTCAATCTTTTCTGTAGGAAACTGCAAATAACTTGTTTATGTAAATCTAACAAGTAGGAGAAATATCATTAGTTGTTGCAGTAGGGATTTCGGTTTAGGAATTTTCACAATGCAGTGTTGATAGTGGCAGGGTCAGCAGTAGTACAGATGAAACATTTGTGCAGTAGTTGGTGGACAAGATGTTAGACATCAACAACGCAGAAGGAGATGTTACAGAACAAGTGATGCTTTAGCAGGGTGCATTGTTAGAGCACATTCCTTGCTAAGAGGGAGTGCTAATTTTTGGTAGCATCGAATGTGCTCTAAGTCTCACAATTTGCAGGGTGGCTAATTTTTGGAAACGCGTTTTGGTTTTTTTCAAAACGCGTTTCGTACGGAGATAATTGAGCAACTATATGCTTAGCACTGGTCCATTTGGGAGCATGCATGCAATTAACGATTCTAGGATGATGATGATCGAGTTGAGATGCCACGCCCATTTGGTCCCTTGATTCCTAGGCTCCATGGTTCAGCACCAACAGTAGGGGGTCCGTCTTCATCAGTTTCAATGCCACAACTTTCACAGGCACCATCTTCTTCATTGCCACCACATGGAGGCCCGCCACCACGTTTTCTTCATGGTGGAAGGAGGAGAGATTAGTAGATATATTCACAACTTACTACTTTTGTCATAGATTAATCATTAGACTTGTAGGCTTGTGAATTTGAACCTTTTTGTCTTGGCAGTGACCAAGTGACCTATTTTGTAAACATTATTATTTGAATTTTGGACATGACAAATGTTTACAGTTGCTCACTTGCTAGATAAATCATAATATGCTCTATGTTTTATGTTTTATTATATGCTTAATTTTTTTTTGTTCTATAATATGCTTAAAAATTTGATGTATGTTTGTAATTGCTAGAATATAGATGGTTGATGCTCGAATAATTAATCATTGATGTACATACTAGTAACTACAATGGAATCATGGATGCCATATCTATCTTGATTTACGCAAAAATTTGCATGTTTTCATGTCTTCTACAACTAATTTGGTAATTGGGATGTTTATTTTGAATATAAATGCAAAAAAAATAATATATATATATAGCAGATGCTTCGCTTCCTAGATTTTTGGAAAATGACGCTTCCGCGTCCCCGATTCCAAAAAACGTCCCCGTTTTGTCCTAGCTTCGTGCAACATTGCTGCAAACTATCGCTGATAGCAATGGAAAAACATCCAAAATTATTGAACTAATTGTGTTTAGTATGATACAACGTGAATGTTGAAGTCTGACTGCTACTAGTCTCTGCACTGACTCTCTAAATATGCTGCGTTGTTGTTGACCTCTGCTCTATGCCATTTGCACTGCTGTCAACTCTGCTCTGTGCTGCTCAGAATTTGGCGCTCCTAGCCACTACAACTATCTCTCCGACACTCCTCGGCACCATCCGACGCTAGTCCATCTTGCTACTGCAAAACTGGGCTCCCGTAGCAAGGTATTGATCCAAGAAGAGGACTCTTCAAGGATCCTGCCCATTTGTAGCTCTATAAAACTACAATTCTAAATCAGCCCACCTCCCTCATAGAGGTATCTCATCTATCATGGTGAACTCTTCCTCTTCAATCTTTGTAGGCGCAACCTTCAGATTGCACTTCTCATCCTTGTCCTTCTTCTTGAGAGGACACTAATTAGTGTAGTGACTCATCTCACCACATCCGAAACACTTGATCTTCGAGACGTCCTTCTTACATCTCCGCTGTTCCTGTTGTCCCTTTGATGCAAGGGCTGCATTATCCTCCTCCTCCTTGGGATTTGACCCCAACTGCTGCTTCTGCTTCCGTCAAGTTTGACCTTGACTAAGTCTCTCCTCTGCTCCTCTTGTTTTAGAGCTGCCCACATCTCATCCCAATTCGGCAATGTTGCTCTGCCCAGGATACTCTGGACAAAGACTTGCCACTCATCTAAGACAGAATTGAGGGCCAGTTTAACCAACTCTGAATCCTGAGGTGTATGCCCTGCAGTAGACAACTCATCACGGGTTTCCTTCAACTTCGTGATGAATGGATCCACACACTCTCCCTTCTGCATCTGAGCAGATCCCAGCTTCTGCTCCAAGTACATCTGCCATTGCTCGAAAGGTCCCTGATATAACGTGGCCAAGACATCCCACATATCCTTAGCAATCCCTCTACAACAACATGACACACCACGTGATCCTTGACTCCATCTAGGATCATCCTCTTCGCCTTCGCCATCCCAACTCTGTACTTCTTCAATGGATTTGCATCCACAGGGACAACCACCACGCTGTCGACATATGTGTTGAGGGCATGCTCATCTAGAAGGAATGACATTCTAGCCTTCCAGATGACATAGTTGGATGCTCTGTCCAACCTATCCTGATCCCTCAAGCCACTAGTTGCCATTTCTGCCAAAAATGTCGAATATATCCTCTTTGCTTCTCACTGCTGCTGCTCAATCAAAGAGAAAACAGACTTCTTGGTGGGAAGTCTGCTGAGGAAAAGTTACCTCAACCGTGCTTCTCTTCTCTTTTCTGATGTTTTTTCAGCCCAACTATTTGCTTGTTGAAGATCCGCATCCCACCATCTCTCTCACACTGAGGCTTCAACGCTGCTCCCTCTGCCCTGACAAAAATTCGAACTAAGAGTTTGCCTCTCCGTCAACTCACTCAGGGAGAGGCTGCTGTGAAAATATGTCATCTCGGCTTGGAATTGCGTCAACCCTCTGGCGGTTTTGAAATGCTGCTTCTTGTAGCTTTTTCGAACTCCCTCTTCTGCTCAACGTTGGATCTACTGGCTCCGCTCTTCTTTCTTCACCTACAACTTTGTACCATGTGAAAATTCCTAAATCGGAACCTCTACTGCATCAACTGATGATATTACTCCTACTTGTTAAATTCCTTTAAACAAATTACTTGTAGTTTCCTACAGATAAAATCATAATACATACACTGCAACCTTCACTTAATTAAATATTATGCAGAAACAAGAGACTGAGTAAGAAAGAAAATACAACACAATAGACACCGTTATTTTTGGACAAATATCCTCGGAAAAACCTAATGCAGGAAAACTGGTGCAACAGTTCTGAGGGTTTATTATTATTAAGCAGTAGAAATTCTGAATACATCTCTGAATACCTCTCAGGTTATTCAGTTACAGAGAGAGAAATACTAGCAGAAATATTTGTGAGATTACCTCACACAATCATAGAGAAAATCCTGGCTGATCTAGATACTTAATGAAGTGCCTTTGGCAGGCCCTACGCTGCTCTGCGCAGTCCTCACATAGTATCTGCATCAACCTCTCTAGGCTATGCATCACTCAGTTTACTGATCGATTTGCTCCCTAGAGTCTCTGCTCTCAACCTCCTAGTATCACACCTCGACTCCCGACTTCTGAAACTGACTCTCCTCAACAAAATCTGAGACTCTCTCTCACCCTCTGCACTGCCTCTATGTGGCCCTTCATAGCCCTACACCAGCCTCTGCGTCTGGGCTTCTGGATCACTCTCTACCTCTCTCTGCTGATAATTCTCCGCTGAGAAAATCTCTCTCTCTCTCTCTGGATGCTATCCTTGCCCCTCAACTACAAGAAATCTCCTTGATCGAAATTTCCTCTTGAGAACTTCTTACTTCAGAAACTCGATCTCTTGATTTCTCAGTGTGTTTTCCAAATGACCCTCAAGCCCCTTCTTATATCTTTCTGTTGAACAACCAATGGCCTAGATTAACTCCTAATCAAAGGTTCAGATTATTTTGGCTTGATCTCCGTCTTCTTCTAGAACTTACACCCACAATTAGATTAATACCCATTAATATTTTTAATTTTCTAAATGTAGACTTAGGGTCCTATTAAAAAATATTAATTATTTTAATAAAATTTTCTCTGGGTGGAATTTCCCTAAACGCTTTCTGGGTTCTTTGTAATACATATACCCAAGCATCCTCGCAAAATTTGAGGTCTAGAGCACATCCGATGCTACCCCAAATCAACAATGGCTAAATGTATTTCGAAAGACATATATTCAACCACAACCTTAGCAAAGTAAGAACGTCACATAAGAAATTCAAAGTCCAAACAAGGTCAGCCTGTGCCCACAGTCTGTGAACTTGGAGCCCAAGGGCCAAGAACCTACAAACTCTATATATTTTCTCAAGAAAATTCGTTAGAACATACAATGAATCAGATCACCTAAGATAAGCCGACAACTTACCAAGAGAAATGATGTTGTGTTTAATGCATATGTCTCATAACATATCTTTTAATGGTATGGTGCCACATTGATATGTACAAGTTTGTTAATGCAAATCACTATGCAATGTGTAAATTGAGGCTAGAAATGGAGCATTTACAACTTTTGTTGGAGTATTGGCATAAATCCCTTTGCCTAAGAAGTAGGGTGTCACTTATCCTTGCTAGCCCACCCAACCATCATAGCCAACCTAGCATTAGAGAAACTTTGAGGTCTAAAATGGGTCTCAAAACAAAAATGTACAACCAAATCAACTTTATAAGAACCAATAGGATTCAAGATGATGATGTCAACTATGCGAGATGATTCACCATTTTTGGAGTAAAAAAGTAAAAAGTAAAAAAGTAAAAAAATTAAATTAAATAAAATTAAAAAACTACATTTTCAACGTGTATTTTCAATTTATCTCCATATAGTTTTACTCTAATTTCGAGTAGGAGCACTTGTTGGATGCAAAGTTTAATTCCTCATCTAAGGCGTACCCATGTTGCATACTTTCGATAGGCCCTATTACAAGAAAAATGACAAATACATGAAAATCATGATTGCAATCACATTTTTTCATGTATTTGTCATTTTCCGTGTAGAAGGGTCAATCAAAAGTATGCAACATGGCTACTCTTTGCATGAAGAATTAAATTCTGCATCCAACGAGTGCTCCTGTTCGAAATTGGAGTAAAACCGTAGGGAGATAAGTTGAAAATACGAGTTGAAAAAGTAGCTTTTTCCTTTTTTCCATCTAAAATTTGATGATTTAATCTAATCTTATTTTAATATTTTCACTATTATTTTATAATATTCCTTAGGAGGCGCATTTTAGACCTCAAAATTTCTCTAATGCTAGTTTTGAGTATCAAGGCCACTTGGTTGTAGAAGATCCTAGTAGAGTTCTTTACACAATACACACAACCATTGGGCAAGGAAATAGGTCTAAGAGAGGTGGGAGTGTGGCTAGAATTGACACATAGGCAATGACAAGAAATACCTAACTTGTTTGCAATCTCATAATGGCCCAAGACCCAAGAGGCTCCTACGGATGGGTGGGACCCTCTATAGCTTACTGACTCTTATCCCCCTACTTCTAGTTGGGTCCTATCCTCAATTACCATGACTAGCCTCCTCATGCTATTGGTGTGGTCAATACCTGTGTTTATTTGCTTGTTTAGTTAGCCTTTGTCTCTTTATATTATATTTATGGACAATTTGATGTAGACACTTTGATTGGGTGTTTTGGCCATGGCCAATGCATGTTTTTGTCTGTCTGACATTTGGTATTGCTTGTGGAGGTTGTGGGTGTGACCCTCTTCTTTGTTTTGAAACCTTGTAAATATTGTTCTTAGAAATAGTTAAAGGAAGTTTCGTTAGAAAGAAAAATGATGGTATATTTTGTAAAGTTATTCTGTTTCACTATGTATATATGTGTTATTTCTGCATATATTGGCATTCCATCATTTTAGGGACCTATCTAGAAATTCTTTGAGTGCAATTTTAATGTAATTTAAGAATTTAGTCTCTTTTACAGCTCTTGTTTTGAACTTGTACTGTTCATAGTCATTCTTTTTTATTTGCAGGGAGGATGTGGTGTCATTGTCGAATGGTTTATTTACCAATGTCATATTTGTATGGGCGAAGATTTGTGGGTCCTCTAAGTGAAATCATTGTATCTTTAAGGAAGGAGCTCTATACAATTCCTTATGAGAAAATAGATTGGAATCGAACACGTAACACGTTTGCAAAGGTTGCTGCTTTCTCTAACTTTTTCCTTATTTTCTTTTGTTGTTGCATTAATAAATGCTTAGAGCTTAATTATAGTTGTTTGTTTATTGTTAATTATGATAGAACAAATACTAGATAGAGTAGTTAATATTGATCTTGTTAACCTCATTAGAGTTAACTACACAATAAATTGCAATGCCATGAAAAACTAGAGCTCTTGTATTGAAATAGCAAGGAATTGCATACTTCGAGATCTTGTTTGACACTGATGATCCTTAAAGTAAAATTCATCATGAACTCCATTGCAATATTAACTTGAATGAATCCTTCACTGTTGGTATTCCAAAATATGTGGATGTCCTAGTTCGACAAATACTAGTAATACAATTTCCTATTGGATCAAATGTCATTCATATGTTTTAAGGTTATGGAAATATGGATAGAATTCTTTATACCCTTTTTTACCTCCTTTAAGTTTGCAATGTAAGTCTTCTTTAATTTTTGCTTAAGCTGAATTTACTGGAAGTTCAAGATGTTGTGTCGTTATCAACTTATCGCCATTGTAGGTAGTTGTGTCAGTTGCTAAATAAATAAAAATGGATAGGAATTAATATTGTTGATATTCTTCTGACCTTAATGTCTATGTGAGAAGAGTAGAGACAAACTTAAACTTCATCTATACCCATCGTTTACTGATAGTGAATCAAATTGTCATATAAATCCATTCAACTTAAGTAATTGCTATTGTAGGATTTCCTCATCATTCAATTGGTAACCAATATCATTTCTCGAGTTTGAATAACGTATTCTAGTAGAACCATAACCTCACGCTTGCACATTAGTTGAAGTAGTGTAGGTAAAGTGGTTGTTTTAAAGCGTGTTTGACATGTTGACAAAGTTGCTAAAAGTTGTTGCTCCCACTTGCTTGTTCAGTTTTCATGTTTATCCTTTTAGTGCTAATTTTTATGCGTTAAAAGCTTATATATATTCAAAAAACAGCCACAAAAATCAATAAACATATAATGAAATCTTCCCTATGTGTCACTGGCAAATCCTGTTCTCCATTTGGGTTGGTGCTTTCCAACCTCATGGAGGTGTCCCTAGTAATATTACCTGTTGTCGTAACTTGCAAATATGCAACTAACTTGCTGGTCAAACAGCAAGATAAAGGCGGTTTGACCAGCAATTTAGTGGCCAAACAGTTATAGAAAAATGCATAAAATAATCTGTGGAACAGTCCTTCACAAATCAGCCTCTAATATGGAAAGATAAAATAAGAAAGAAAGCGTGTCTAAGTGGCAAGTCGCCCAAATTAATAGCTGAGAACTCTTGATAATTTATGCAAGATAATATTGAATCAAAAACAAACTAGGGCGAGTGCATCAAGAATGAGTTTTATTCTGCTATGGCCAAACGGTTGACTACACAAAGATGACTATTACAGAACTTGAGACAATAATATCAAGACACAGAGTATCAAGAGCTATAGAGAGAGAGAAAGGGAGGAAACAATGGAGAGAAGAGAGTGAGACGCTTGCTCCTGCTCAAGACAATTCGAGTTGGAATGTTGGCCTTCCACTTGCTTAAATAATAATTCTCTTCACTAACTCGACCCAAGATTAACAGAGGTCGAACAGCTATTATTAGACCTTTCACTTGAGTGGAAACAAATTAACTAATCCTCTCTAGGAGTTAACGTGAGACAAACATCACTTATGGATAATTTTGGAAATTGAGTGATTTTTCCTCTATTTTCTCTCTATATATTCGGCTTGCTTAATTTTATCTCAAATTTCCTTTTCTAGCACTTCTCTAGCTGTAATTTCATTTAATCAATTTGAATTTTCTCTCACATTCCCAATTTTAGAATGACAGCTTGAGTGAATTTATAATTTCCATTTTTATTGTTGAAAAGTGTAGCAAGAGAAGGTCTTCTCTGGTGCGTGCTTTGGTCAGAAAGACCTGGAATTGTCCTAAGGAGATACACTTTAGTTGTGGTGAACTAATTTCTCGTTTATGGGAATAATCATCATGAGTTCATGTGTAGAGTTGGACTCTAGTTAAAGAGGAGTCTTCTTCAGTTAAGTACAGGATAGATGGCAGTTTGAATTTAGAAAAGGATGAGTTGGGAACTTCAGTCTTTGATTGAACGAGGACGAGTTATAACTCCAAGTGATGATTGGAGAGAGAACCAGTTCGACTTAGTTAACTTTGTCAATCACAGCTGTTCCAAATTTGTTAATTGTCTGATAATAATTTTCTAATTATGGCATGAATCAAATTGATAAAAGGAGGATGAAGGCACATGTTTGTATCATTATTGAGTGCACAAGATTTGTGTGTGAGCTTCTTGCTTGTGGTGTGCATATTATTGAGTACCAAGTGTGCATAGATTGAGGGATTTGTGCTGCAAAATAGGTCCTTTGCATATGAATTTAGGAGCCAAGAAGAGAGGCTAGTGCACAAGGAGTTCAGGCCTGTTTGTGCGCAAAGGATAGGAGTTGTGATCAAGTAAGTTTCAGGGCAAGTCCAGGCTAGGTTAGCAGGAAAACAAGCCTGTTCTCAATAGAAAGATTGCTTTGTATTTGATCTATTTATTCTATCAATAAATACCACAACAAGGAGAGGGTTTTCCCAATTGGGTTTCCCAAGAAAAAATATTGTGTAAATTGTGTGACAGTGTTCTTTATCTCTATGTTTTTTATTCCACTGCTTATCTATTGTAGAGAAATTCTGTGTCTTGGTGAAAAGAAATTAGTTTCAGATTGTTCATCATAGCAGTTGCAAAGTTTTGTGGTAAATCTACATGGTATCAGAGGAGAGATTGTGTAGAGACCAACACCAAGTTAATTAGTGAGGCTAGAGCGCAGATCAGTGGGGAAGGACAATGCTAGAGTTTGAAGAGAAAAGCAGAGCAGTTCCTTAGATACAAGTATGTCGTTCATAGGGCTAAGGTTAGATCACAGTTTAGAGGGAGCCTCGAATTTCTGTGCATGGAAGGAGCGAATCACAATAGTGTTGGAAGATAATGAGGTGGGAGAGCTTGTCAAGCAGGCAATAGTGCCATCTCAAGATCCCCAACCATTGAACCAACATACTAAGAATGACACCAAGGCAAGGAGGATCATTCTAAAGGGGGTCAAAGTTTTAGTTTTTTATTGTTTTGGCAGCATCAGATAGATGTTCTAGTCTTGATTTGTGTCTAGGAGGCTAAGGAACACAAGATCTCCAAAACCCAGAAATTTTTTCACAAGATAAGCTTGCAAAACGCCTTAATTAAATTAATTGGCCATCATTTAAATATTTCTTGAGGCTAACTTAGGAAAAGTGGTAAATTAAAGTGAATTGATTAAGGAGATTGACTTATGCTCTAGAGACTTCCAGAAAATGACTTGGATAATGATCTTAGTCATTGATGAGGATCTGATCATGGTCGTTGGTGCTCCAGTGAGAGATTATAAGAGCAAGTCGATGGGATGGAGAGAGACACGAGAAGGGAGCAAGTTACCTTGGTAGATCAAGCTATCCAGTTGTAGTAATTCAATAAGGAAGAGAGTTCGAGCCAAAGAAGGAGAGCATCAACGATTGAGGGAGTAGCAGGAGGAAATTCTGAAGAATTTCCTAAAAGTTTTCTAGTGCTGGAGAGGTAGGAAAAGGGAGGTCGAAATCTTCTATAGAGAAAGTCGTCCAAGTAGTGCGATTTAGCCAGTCCAACAGAGTGAGTTGTTGGGAAGGGTTCGTTTTAGTGGTTGGATGTCAGATTTGAGTCCAGAAGGCAGAGCAAAAATTTTCCAGAGGCAGAGGGAGGGGATATGACCCAGTAGGAGGCACATCCAAGGTCGTACGACTTGCACCAAGCTAGGAGTGCGAGCAGCCATAGAGTAGTGTGAGTAGGCTAGAGCAAGGCTGAATTATTTTTGCAGAGGGAGAATCCTTCTCCTAATTATTTTGGCCAAATTGTTTGCCAACTTGACTTCCAGATTATTGTACTCCCAAAATTTTCTGCATAATAATAAAATAAACCCTCATATGCTATACCAGTTTTCCCTTCAGGGTTTTTCCAGGGAATTTTTAAGTCCAAAAATTATTGTGTCCATTTTATAATGTGTGCATTTATTTCTCAGTTCTTGATTTTATTTCTTGCAATGTATTTTATGGTGAAGATTACAATTGTGAATTATTCATTAATTGTTGTAAACAATTAAACTACCACAGTTAGGAGAATAATATCTAATAATTGCAGTCAAGGAATTTTCATATGGAATCAAAGCATTGAAGATCAAATCAGAAGCTCAAAGGTGAAATATCAGTAGATTGTGCAGTTTCAGAGGGAGATCTAAAGCATAAAATTCAGATCTGAACAGGCTAGCTAGGTAGTGCAAATTGTTGAGCAGGAAAATCGATTTCTAGAGGCAGAGTGTAGAAAAGGTTTGATTTTCCCAGAGTAGAATTCCAACAAACAGTGGATTTGCCCGGAAGCAGTTCAGGTGAGCAAACAAGTTGATTCGTTGAGTAGATCTAGGTGTAGAAGTTTTGCAGCGAGGGTTACCACTGCAGATTTGCGTGGTACTGGAAGAGAAAAGCACATTGAAGAGGGCATTTCCAGAAATTCACAAAGGGTTTCCAGTTCCAATTTTTAGGAGGATATCTAAGATTTCCAGTTGCAGCAAGCCGAGTGAGTTTGCCAGACTAGCTAGTTAGAGTTGCAGAGGTTACAGATCGTGTGCCAGTTCCCAGAGAAGGACATCTAGAAGGTAGAGTGAGTAGTCTTAGTGAGTAGTTAAAGGCAACAATTAGCCAGAGAAGGACATCCAAAGGTAGATCTATGCATTCCTAAGGGAGTGTGAGTAACAGAGGAAGGCAGAGCAAGAAGGAGAAGGATATTTCCAGATCCAGTCTCCAGTTTATTTGAGTTTCGTAGAGATGGCCGCAACAGGTATCAAAGATTAGGATAGACTTGACGAAGATGCCAGGATGTTATTCCTATTGGATGAGCATGGTCTGAAGAAGTTTGTGACAACAGTTGTAGCTGAATCGACAAATCCTATCCAGTTTCTTGACTACAAGAAGGATATGGTCAAATCCAAGAGAATGGTCCTAGACAGAGTTCGGGATCATATTGTCCCGCATATTGCTGAGAAGAATATAGCAAAAGAAATGTAGGAGGTTGTTGCGAATCTATACCAAGATCCATTAGAGAATCGTAAAATTATTTTCAAGGAGAAGCTGAGGACTACAAAGATCCATAAGGGTGAAGGTGTAACTTCTTATCTCACTAGAGTTCAGAATGTCTGTGATAAGCTTGCATTTGTAGGAGAGAAGCTCGATAACAAAGAACTTGAGCCAGGAAGAGGCAGCGCAAAGGCTGAGGGAGGCAAAGACAAGCTTACACAGAGCCATGCAGAGGCCAGGAGGGTTGATGCAGTTCGCTGAGGAAGCTGATTTACCAGTGCCAGGATTGTGCAAAGCCAAGGAGCTCTAACCTTCAGTTTGTTGGGGTTTAGGAGGCTGTGGGTAAGTTGCAGAGTAGAGCTGGTTAGGTATTGTAGTCAGAACATTACCTAAAAGGGAAAGGCCAAGGAGGAGGGAGTTTCTATCGAGGATTTCTAGCCGAGAAATCTGGATCAGTGGTGCAGCTGCACTAATGATCGGAGTGGGGGGCATCTCGACATTGGCAGAAGGGTTTTCAGAAGGGAAATCGAGGCTCAGAGGGAGTCACACCAAGAATTTCCAGGAGGGAAGTAGAGGAGCAGTGAGATGGCAGTGAACAGGGTAAGAGACCAGGAGAGACTGGATGGAGCCTCAAACTTCATAGTCTGGAAGGCCAGAATCCTATCCGTTCTAGACAGGAATCGTGTCAAGCACTTCGCCTTGAGGACGATAGTTATCCCAGTTGACCCAACTGATAAAGACAAGTACGAGGAGGCAATGACGAGGGCCAAGAGCATCATTTTTGATGGGGTCAAGAAACATGTAGTACCACATATTGTCGAAAAGGAAACGACAAATAAGATGTGGGAGGCCCTAAAGAAATTGTACCATCATACTTCTGTGAAGATAAGGATGTTACTAGAAAATCAGCTGCGATCATACAAGATGAAAAAGGGGGAACAGATCGATCCCTTCCTCGGTCGACTGAAGGAGATTCGGGATCAGTTGACTTCCATAGGGGCCACGCGGGGTCAAGAATTGATAGTGAGAACAACCCTAAACGCAGTCTCAGAAGACTGGGAGGTGTTTGTCCAGAGCATACTAGGCAGGGAAACCCTTCTAGATTGAGAGGAAATGTGGGTTGCTCTTCACCAAGAAGAGATCATAGGGTTGAGCAAGGCGGGACACAACGACAAGGGGATCAGAATCAAGAAGGAGGAGGAAGTGGATGCTGCCCTAGCATCTGAGGGAAAGAAGGAGAAACAGAAGAAGAAGGACCTCTCCAAGGTCAAATGCTTCCACTGTGGGGAGTTGGGTCATTATGCAACCTATTGTCCAAGGAAGAAGAGCAAGGGAGAGACCTTCGAGAACAAGGTTGCGCCAGCAAGGGCAAAGAAGGAATTGGAGACAGACGATGATTGTGCCATGCGTGCACACAAAACACTTGAGCGGAAGTGGGGAGACATCGAGTTGTAGTCAGACGGACTATAGGCGATGAGGGGCAGGATCCTCGAGGTACCCAGCCTCTTGGATTAGACCTTGCTACAGGAACCCCGAAGAGTAGCAGTACTGGCGATGCCAATAGAGACAACTGCGGATGGAGTGACAGAGGGAGCTATAGTGCAGGATTCCAATACAGCATGAGGCAGTAGTGCAAGAAGCATGGGAGTGTTGCACCAGTGCAAGATGGCATAGAGAGGTGTGGAACGGTATGAGATGCATAGAGTTGTTGCAGCAGCGCAGAGGTTAGAGAGGGAGCACTTGTTAACGAAAGAGGGAGTTTCAACATTGAGGGTGTCTCTAGCCTGACAGAGATGTCAGAGTTGGGAGATCAGTTACTTACTTCTCAGTAACTGAGTTGCAGTGCAACAGTTAGTAGTGGTAGTGCTATGGGCAGCACAATGCAACATATTGAGAGGGGTTGCAGTGCAAATGCAGCAATGGCAGTGGTAGGGCCATGGGTAGCACTGCAGATAATGGGTAGCAGGCCTAGCATCAGCATAGGGACCGATGCCGGATGATCAGGGTAGTACTCAGTGAGGAGTATTGTTAGAGCATAGTCCTTGCTAAGAGGGAGTGTTGATTTGGGCTAACATCAGATGTGCTCTAGCCACGAAAATTGGTGGAGAGGCTAAGGTACATGAAATCTCCAATACCCATAAATGGTTTGGGCAGATTCTAAACAGTTTGGGAGATATTAAAATAATTAATATTTTTAAAGGAGTCCCTAAGTCTAAACTTAGGGAAAATAAAATATTAATGTGAATTAATATAAAATTGTGTTAGAATGGTCCAAAAGTCATGGATCAAGCCAGATATAATATTAGCCATTGATTAGGGACTTAATCTCGGCCGTTGATTTGTCAACAAGAAAATTATAAGAGGAGGCTTGAGGGTCACTTGGAGAACACACCAAGAGATCAAGATTTCGACTTTTTGGGGCTGGGTTTGCTAAGAAAGTTGAGAGAGTGATCAGAGTTGCAGCTGAGGGGCAATGAATATAGAAGCAGAGAGGCAGAGATAGCACCGGGAGGATCAACATAGAAGCCAGGAGAGAGGGACGTAGAAGTAGCCAAGGGTTCACGCAGAGGCAAATAGGAACTGCGCAGTGCCTTAGAGGGCTAGATGATTGATGCAATTCCTCCAGAGGCTGATGCAGGCCAAGCCAAAGTGACGCTGGGCTAACACTGGGCCAAAGAGAGGCTGACGCAGTCCCTAGAGGCTAATGCTGGGGTTTTGTGGGGCAGATTGGAGCTGTGGAGCTGCTGGAGTGTTTATTCGGGGTTTCAGCTGGAATATCTACTTCCGAGTAGAGAGGTACTACTGCCGAGATTTTTCTCTATTGGGTGAGTCGGATTTGGCACCCAATTGTATTCTGAAACTGCTTAATAAATCAAACCCTCAGATAGCTGCACTGGTTTTCCCACATTGGGTTTTTCTGGGGACATTAGTCCAAAAACAACGGTGTCACTTGTGTGCTTGTTTCTGTTTCCTTCAGTTGATGATCTGTAATGTGTTGATCATGCACTTGCATTTATTTCCAGTATTTACATGGTAAATAACTTGTTAATTAACAGAACAAGTAGGTAGGAATAAATCAGAAAGTACATGAAGGGTTTCTAGCGGGTTAGACTTAGAAATTCCAATAAAAAAATTCTCGACAGTGCCCTGGAGCCTCACACCCCAGCCTAACATGTGCCTTGTGCCGTTTCAGAGCCTTGTCCTCTCTCTCGGCCACACGTACTTGGAAACAAAAGGCAATGCATCATGGTAGACTAGGGGATTTCTGGATTTGATGTCGTCTCGTCATGAGTGATTGCAGGAACAGGTACATGGATGAGACATGGCGTGATGACAAACGGGATGAACAAGGAGCGCATGCTAGAAGACTTGCTCACGATTGGACGAACATACGAAGCATACCAAGTAGCAAGCGAAGGAGACACGTGCACATGTATGGACCATCAAGTGAACACCAAGACTATTGAAGACTCCATGCAGTTTGCCATGCGGAGGTGAAGCTATGGCACACCACGAGCACACTCATCACTCAGCATCACAACTCGAAACGAACAACACAACCAGCATGTGCATACCAGCAACGTCATGTCGAGTTGTGTCATGAATCGCCTTAGCCACATCACTACTTTGGGTCATAATTGTGTAATCAATGTAATGTAATGTGGAAGTCCAAGATACCCACAGATGAAGTCAAAGAGTCTTGTAATTCGAACAATCATGAGGGAAGTCGAACAGTCACAAGGTTCAGTTTCACCCTTGGCTATATATACCCCTCATTTGTACATGCAAAATACTTTTCACCTTGGCTCCTCCCACATAGCCTGGAGAGTCTGTAGTATTTTCTTTGAGGAGCGAGCAGTGGCTCCAACGCCCCATTATCGAGTTAGTGATGTATGGTGTTTGGATGTGTCTTGGAAATTTCGCTTAATTCAGAAGCCTGTTAACAGGCCAACACTTTTTCACACATGTATTGTATTCGTTTGTAAGACTATTCTTTGGACGCTTGTAATGCATGTTTCTTTAACCTGCACTAAGATAGTTGAACTATTTCGGTTGTTTTAGTGCATATGCTGTTGGAAATGTGTTGTATCAGTTGTTATCATTGTCTCACCCGTGTGGACTACTCCGTTGGACACTAGACAAATTCATTCTTGTAAACTTGTTATAACGACATCGCACTCATGTGGACTACTCCACTGGGTGTTGTACTTGCTATCTGTTCACTTTGTGTTTGTGACTGCCACATCATGTGGAATACTTCCCCGGAAGCTGCGCATGTCCTGCTGTGTTGTGTGTCTCTAATTGAGTTGGGACTATTTCCTTTCGACTTGAGACTCACTCTTACCCTCTCCCTCTGCAGTGAAAGATCTTGGACACAAGCGACACTAAGAACTCACCAAGCACATGAACCTCGCTATTTGAAGACTAAGTATACCACTCTCATGTTCTAACAAGCAAGAGCTAAGGAACATCTTTAAGATAATGGCAACTGGGCCATCATATTAGATGGGACTCCTACACCAAATGGTGTGAGGTCTAGTTGGGACTTCATACCGGGGAGATCCCCTAAATGTTGGTGGGTCCAGCACCATAAACATTTCTGGTGTTAGAAGGAGAGCCAGATGACAAGCTGAGTCCTCACAATCTGTTTTGAATCTTTGCATATTTATCATGACTAACCACAAAATTTCTCTTCTGGAGTGTATGTCTGATGGAAACGACTTTGAAATCTTGGAAGAATTCTAGAATGACTTGTCACGTCATACATACAATGGTGAAGGTGGAGCATCCTTGCTTACACATGCAGTTTGTGTCATAGGCTCCTATGAAAGGCATGAAATCCATGAAGATTACATGACATGTGTTTTGTTTTCATACACGCTTCGAGGGCACTCACTGCTATGGTTTGCCACGCTACTCGAAAAATCCATTCACTTTGTGCATCATTTGTTCACAGAGATAACCCGTGCTTTCAATCATTTTGACCTTAAAGCACTCAATAAAGAAATTATGAAATTACAGAAAGCACTTGATGAATCCGTTGAGAAATTTTACACATGTTTTCGTAATATTGCGTACGATTTCCTGAAGATGAAATTTATTGGGAACTTATCGATGGAAGATTTAGGTATCTTCTTTACATATCCGAAAATCTGCAATTCTTAGAATCATTCGAACCCCTCCCAACATACCTCAGTGTTAGAGTTGGCAAATCTAAGATGGGGAAGGTCACTGTCACAAATGATTGTCCGTCCTCTTCTCATCAAACAACTCTAGCTCCGCAGTGCGAGGTAGGAGAAGGTGCGTGCACATCTGTTGAACTGTCACATCCTCCTACCCCACCTGCTCTTGATATCTGCGCAGATTTGGCTTGCAAGCTTGTTGGTTGTCATGTGGACTTGTTACCTCAATCTCTATCCCCACGTTCTCTTGATCCTACGGATTGTATTGCCTTGTGTTCTTTCGTTCCGGACTGCACACTTGTGAACGAGGATCAAGTTGTCAATGGAGTTGGTGTTGTGCAACCAACCTACGCTATCATTCATGATGAGAGTGTGCGGGAATCTGAAGAAGAACCCGCAATGAAGGATGACTCCCTTCCATGCGTGCCTCATCTGCTCTATCCTGACATCTCTTGTGATTCTGCCACTTTTGATTTTCCCTGTGAAAACTCATCTCCGGATGTTTCTACTTCCGATCATTCATAGGACACACTGGATGTCAGCATATCATTACATTGCTGAGAGGACACATCTTCCTTTGAAATTCCGTCCCATCTGTCATCTATCATTTCTGAAAACACAGAGGGTGAACATCCTTGTTTCTCATCTACCCCTTTGCATGATTCATCAAATCATGAGGATGCCGACAAACATCCCGAATTTCTGATCATGGTTGGCATGATCTCTGTACTTCTTCATTTGATCACAATGTTTATTCACTCATTGTTAATCTTATAAGCCACTGGTCTTTGATGATCTATCTATTGACGAGGTGGAAACCCCGCAGGATGTCGAGGCACTTCAGCCTGAGTTGATGGTTATGTTAGGCCCTCGCTGCCCTAAGGGTAGTTCCACTTCTGATTAGAAAATTTTTGAAACACCCAAGGCTCCTTATCACTCATCTATATCCATTGAAGATCAATCCAATACATAGATTTCGCTTCCTCCATTTGAATCACACGATCCCATCGCTTATGCATTGGAGGAATCATACACAACAAGCACACTTGCAAGTCATAAGTTGTCTGTCTTTCTCATGTTTGCTTGTCTGTCACAGTCAAGACAGTGCACATGTTTATCATGTGCATGCAGTGTGTCACAACACCATGTCAAGTCCTCAAAATGTTTGTCTTGCACAGTTGCTCTTTTCTTTTTTGTGGATGCTTTAGAACTCGGAGCGTGTTGGTCTTTGCTGATCTATCTTTCTTGTTCACTGGTTTACATGCATATCTTTCTTGTTTACCATGCCTTCACCAACATGGGCCAGCCAATGCGTTTTTGGCTACATTGGAATTATCACTTCACGTGAGTAGGCCCATGCACTGTTTAGTGTAGGAGTAGGAATAGTGTTTGCTTTCTTGCTCTGCTTTGCTTCCTGGTTTGCATGTTTTCTTTGCTTTCTTACTTGGTTTGGTTTGTTTGCTTGCTTGCTTTGCTTTTTTTGCTTTCGCTTTACTTCTGCTTTTTGCTTTTTTCTTTCTTTGCTTGCTTGTACCCATAGGTTAGCCTCTAATGAAATCATGTTTGGCTCTCAAGACAAGTAGGACAAATCTAAGAGGACTTGTACAACTATCAACATCTAGTTATCAATTGTCCTCTCTCTTTATGAAGAGCTTGTTGTCTTCAGTCGATGATGCCTTGATGGAAAATACATTCTGTTCAAAGTGAGTCTTGGTGCAAACACAACACTTGCACTGGTAACTAGTACCGCCTACTCTAATCGGTTCTTTTGGGTTAACCCTTGTCATCTCGGTCAAGTAGAGTGAGGTGGGGGGGAACCTTAACAAGTATATCAAAGGTGTATATAACATAATTCTCTGAAGGAACAACCTCTTCTACTCTCAATAAGTCGGGATCCGTCTTCCACCTCTGAAAGAAATAATTTCCTATGCACAGTTCTTTGAAAAATGAAAAAAATGAAAAATGAAGAATGAATAAGGCGAAAAAAGAGAAAGGCTTCCTGGGTAAAGAAGTGATACAAGTAACTCTGCCAGGGTACTGACTAGGCTCGCTGGCAGCGGAGCGATGCTTGTGTTCCTGTGTGACTCCGTCGGGGTACTGTCCAGGCCTGCTTGCAACAGAGCAACACCAGAGATAAAACTTAAACTTTGACAGTTATATTACTTGTGCATCAATATACCCCTCATCCCCAATCGAAACAACTAAGTTGACTTGGCTTGGAATGTGTGCTGACTGATCAAGAGAATGGTAGGGACTACATCTTTCACACAAGCTAGTGTGGAAGCCATCACAATCAAAGAATCGAACAATACTTTCGGAAGGGTTAGAATCGCTTTTCACGAAACAAGGTCCATATAGAGAGTTGGAGTTCTACCAGTGTGTCGGTAATGTTGTAGTAGCTATAACCACCCTCCAAAATTTTGGCTTGCATGCAAATTTCGGAGCCTACCATGGATTCTTTGATCGATCGTCCTTGGTCACTTGTTGGTAAGCTAATGATCTCAAGCTTCCCCTCCTTGATCTTAAGAGTTGTTCATGTTCTCATCTTTATGTAGAATGTGTCATCTTTGGGCATAGGGATTGTGGTTTATCATGCAAAGGGAATGTTGTTTCATTTCAAGGGAAATCTTGTGCATAGGAGTTGCTTTCATTACATAGACATGTTTCACAATCACTTCATGCACTCTTGTCACGGAGGTTGTTGCATCAAGCAGAGTATGTTTTAAACATTCTGGATGGTCTAGGTTGTATCACCGAGTGTTGGTGTGTGATCATAGTCGAGTCCTATCACTGTTTACATCTATTTCACTGATCTCACACTCAACCAATTTCCCGAGCAACCTAGCCTCATCCAGCTTCCCGAAACTGTGCACTTTTCTTCTGCAACCCTTAAGCTTCCTCCCTTGCCCGTTGGAACTCCGCAGTGCGCAGAGACTCCAGCCGCCCTTGGCATCCAAAATTGCGCAGTGGTTTCTTCTAGTGTCCTTCCCCAGCCGAAACCCATTGTCATCAAAAACTACGCAGTATTGTCCCTCAGCTGCTCAGTCTGCCTTGCAACCTAAAACTGTGCAAATGTGTCCTCCAGGAACCCATCTCGCAGCAGTACCTTGCATCCAGAAACTGCGCAGTACTGCCTTCCACCTACCTAGGCTCCACTGCACTCAGAAACTGTGCAGAGGTGTCCTCCCAGGACCCCTATCCCGCAGCAATGCCCTGTGCCTCAAAACTGCACAGTGTTGTCCAAGCTGCCCTATTTGTCTTGCATTCAGAAACTGCGCAAATGGGCCTCCCATGGCCTCATTTTGATAGTAGTTACTGCTCACTGAAATGACGTTGATCTATCTCTCAGTGACTACAGGAAAAGGTGACATGCTGAGATCACTCCCAAGGAGTTGAGGAGAAGGACCAAGAGACCAAGTGATGGCAAAAGATCAAAACCGCATGCAAACTCCGTCGGATGCATGATCATCTTGAGAGTAAGTATAGTAAGTAAAAGAACACCTTTCGAAGTACATCTCTTAGTTCAGTTTAAGAGACTGCTTGTTATTGTCATATCATCCTATCTTTAGTAACATGCATGTGTGCAAACACAAAGTCATTTCATGCGTTTCCTCTATATGTCTTGCTTCCATTTTTCTTATTTGACCAACTGTCGTCTTTGGCATGTTGAATGCTATGTCATGCTTACAACCTTGTTCTGGTGATGTTGAAGGTTTATCTTTGTAAGTATGAGTTGTGTTCGCTATGTAAACATCTATCCCACTCACACACAATGTTGTAAGTACTATCGCACAAGTGTCATTATGGTCATCCAAAGGCCTATCCCAAGTGTCGCACTTGTCGCTTTCACCGCTAGACAGTCTTGCAGTCAGTCACACTAAGCATATGTTGTCTTGTGGTTTGAGGTGTCTTGTCGTCGAGTTATGTTGAGTGCGTGTTCGCAAGGTAATGTATACACGAGTTCACTCACTCACACACTTAGCCATTTTCTTCAAAAATTTGTCGATCGGACAACCCTCCATCATATTAGATATCATTTTGGGATTCAACTGCGTTAAGTAAGTCATTCACGTATGACCATTTCCATGAGAGGTAGTCGTAACTGACTAATTTCTCATGATTTTTGAATAGT
>APFE030298410.1:0-10828 GCA_000404065.3 Pinus taeda
TGTGCAGCAGTGGCACAATAGGACAGCAGCAACAGTGAGTACATGGTGGCTATACATAGTGGTATGGTACATGGGACAACTGTATTTAGTGTAGCAAGTTCATGGTGCTGCAATAGTATGGTACTTGGGATAGCAACAACAACAAGGTGCAGCAAGCATAGTGTTGCAAGCAAATTAGGACAGCAGTATGGTACTTGGTGCAGCAAGCACATGGGTGACAGCATGGTGCAGCAGTGGCACAAGGTACAGCAGTGCAGCATAAGGTGCAGCAGTATGATGTGTACAGCATGGTCATAAGGTCCAGCATTGTGATGATGGACACAGCATGGTGCAGCATGGTGAGGTGCAACATGATGATGAGATGTAGCACAATGATAGGTGAAGGAGTCACCTTGGAGAATCAGTTGAAGCAACATGTCTTCAACTGATCTCATGTATCATCCTCTTAGAGATGATTTATGCTCTTATCTAGATAAGTTAGAGAATTGACTTCTGTTGTAAATGTACTATCTCTCTCTCTCTACTAAACTATTGAAGAACATATAAAAAGAATTGATCAAGGGTTTCCCCACATTGGGGTTTGTCCCCGGCTAGCGCCACATCTTGTGTCCTCTTGTCTTGGGTTGTCTGTTGCGATTTATCTTTATGTTCTATCTACATTTTACTTTAATGCTGATGTGATTGCTAATCTGAAAAAGATATTGAGCTAACTGTGAAAATTGAAATAAATTACTCTAAGCATAGAACATACCTAAAATTAACATGGTATCAGAGCTGAGGTGAAGATAAAGCCCAAGCAAGAGTAAAAGAGCAATCACCAAAGACAGTTGGGAAAGGACAAAAGGATCAATGGATTCCCCATCCCTCTTCAAATTTGCCAACGGTGAAGTCAAAGCAGAGAATATTATCAAAATGGCACAGCAGAATCTTCTGATGGCCCTCCTAAAGATCACTTCAATGGGAAGTCTGGATCTAAGGGTGGAAAGAAAGACAGATGCCTTGTTTGTAATAAGTTCTGCCATTATGCGAAAGAGTGTCCGAATGGCAAGGACAAATCTCTTGATGAAGATAATCATTCCAGGGACATCTTCAATGATAGGAGGAATGACAGGTAATGCAGGTCATCAAGGAAACGGTTGACTCTTCAAAGAAAGCAAGGAACCCCAGGTATGAAGAGTCAAATGTTGTTTCTAATAAGATAAAGAAGCATTATCTTGTATTGGCCCTCTCCTTCAAATTCTGTGGGAATCTGGCTTATTGATTGTAGTGCTTCAAGCCTTCAACGCACGTCATCGGATAGAAGGGTGATCTCTCTAATTTGGTAGATGGAAACAATCGTGGGATTATACTTGGAGCCAATACCACTTATCCTGGAAAGGGTGTAGGGAATGTTACCCCTCAATTGAATGAGGGTAACTCGATTCATTTACAAAGATCTCTTTTGTGTACCTGATTGCAAGAAGAACCTAGTGTCCATTTCAGCAATGGAAGTCAAAGGTTTCAAGGTGGAATTCATCGATGGAAAGGTACGTGTTTGAAAATAAAATTTTCAAAGATGCTTTTACTCATGGGTTCAAGGTTGGCAATTTGTATCAAGCTGCAAGATGGTCCACTGGGGATCATGTCAATTGTCATATATCATCTATAACACTGGAGATCTACTTATGGGGCCCTACTCGATGTGAGTCAGATGGTGACAGGGATGCCTGAATTCAAGAAGAGCATGAAGGTACATGTCTGAGATGTGCCGAATGAAAATATTACAAGGGGACCATTCCCCTCATGTAGCAAGTCCACAGGTTTGGAACAACCCAAGGAGTTTGAGATTCATGATCGGGAATCTCATGTATACAAGTGGAAGAAAGCCCTCTATGGCTTGAAGCAAAACACCCCGGGCGTAGTATGAAAGGATTGATAGTTGTCTGATGAAGCTAAGATTCACTAGGAGTGAAACTGATCCAAACCATTACTCGAAGGTTGCGGATGATAGACCTCTCATACCAGCACCTTCTGAGGACGACCTATTTCTGACAGGTGCAGACCCTCTCATTTGTAGAAGTAAGAGGGAGTTGGATTCCGGATGTGGAATGGTAAATTGCAAGCCCGTGACTACCTCGAGGATCTTAACTTTCAGAAGTTATATGGTAGTGATGCCGAACCTGATTTGGGAAATGCCTCTGAGTTCCATAAACTCATTCACGTTGATGTTCTTGGTGAACTTCCGTCTAGACATATGTTTTGCAATTAGCATGATGAGCTCGTATATGGTTGAACCTCACTGGATTGGTACCAAGAATCTTCTGACATATCTTCGGGGCACAATCTCTCATGAATTGATATACACTGCCGGAAATGTGAAGCTGCATGATTATTTAAATGTTGACTAGGCAGGCAGTGTGGTGGATCTCAAGAGAACTTCTGAGTGTTGATTCTCTTTGGGTTTTGCTCGATATCCTGGATGAGCAAGAAGCAGAAGACGGTTGCTTTGAGAACCGTTGAGACTGAATACATAGCTACGCGTATGACCTCGTGTGAAGCTGCCTGGTTGCGGGAGCTCTTCAGCGAGTTGTTTGTACACATGATGGATACCACCATGATGTTCTGTGTCAACGAGGGGGGGATTTGCTTGTTGAGGAATCCCTTATTCCATGATTGCTCCAGTATATGGACATCATATACTACCTTATCTGGGATATGGTACATCGATGAGCGAGGAGGCTCTATCACACTGAGACTAATGTACAGGTTGTAGACATTCTGTCAAAGCCCCGGGGAAAGGTCAAATTTGTGACTTTCCCGAACGACTTGGAGTCATTGAGAGACCTTTGTATGAGGATCCTACATGTTGCATGCATTGAGGTCTGGGAGCTTCGAGGGGCTTGGGGTACTACTGAAGCAACATGCGACCATAGGGCGACTCACCCTCCCCTAATGGTGCGTTGTGTACAAGGTGAATGGCTCAGTCTTCCCCTGTGATACCCTGAGGCAACTTAGGGAAAGGATGAATGGTTCTCTTGTCAAGGCATCCTACCCATGCAATCTGGGACTCATGGGAAGTACCTCTCATCTGGCAAGTGAGCAGGGAAATGGGGTTAGGGACCTTAGTAGTAGTATCGATGGACGCATCGTTGTAGCTACCGTACTCCCTATGCTAGGAAGACCTCCATTGATCTGGGATCAATGTAACTGATTTGGGATTAGTATGAGTGGTTTGAGACACTCTTTTGTGATATTGATCTGCGATCAATAAAACTGACTTCAGGTCAGTAGAGAATGGTATGAGACATTCTCGATCAATTCTTCTTCTTCATGGTTCAGCACAGCAGAGCAGTGCAAGGAACTGATGGTAGAGATAGTACAGTCTAGCAAATGGATCAGCGGATGGAGTTCTCCCTAGTTGAGAGGGAGGGTTAAAATTGGCAACTAGGGCCAAACTCCATGTGGGTCATCTTATTTATGGCCGCTGATATTTTTCTTGGATCCCTCTCATCAAGAGGTGTAGGATTGATCTAAAGATCATCTGATTCCGATAAGTATTCATGGAGATATGAATTTAATTGTGTTATAGGACAATTCGTCAAGGTCGACCAGCAACTAAACTACCCCCTCTTGTGCTCTACGTTTTGGTATAAATAGTAAATACAAGTGCCTTGCAAGTCATTTACACGCACAACTCTCTTGAGATTTCTTCTTCTCCATTTGTTTTGGGTTTTAGTGTAAAGAAGAATCTCTAAGGGATAAATGTTGTCCTAAAAGGATGCCCTAAACACAGTCCTAGATAATGCCCTAGCAGCTCTACGCATGACGTAGATCTAAGACGCAGTCAGCCCTAATCCTCTACACTGTTAAGGAAGAAAGCCCTCATCTACTGCGATGTCCCAAGGGTGGCCCTAACTGCAATTATGGAGATGCCCTAAATACGCAGCCATGGAAATGAAGGCAGAAACCCTAGCCACAGGTCTAAGGAGGAGAGATGCCCTAATCTTAGTTGCTACGCTGCCTAATGGAGATGGTACCTAAGCGTTGTCTTAGAAGAGAAGTTCTACACAAGTAATTCCCTTGTTATCATTGAGCTCTCACACTTAAACGCTGAGGTAAAGAAGCCACCTCCAACAATCCTTAACGTTGTTCTCTAACTGGTGTTTTGATTGTCATAGATTGTTGTCTTAATGGAAGCCTATCGTTGTCACCTAAACGCTGAGAGGAGAAGATATTGGCATTGCTATGTGCTAGGCTGTAGACCATAGCACTATAGCTAGCCACCTTGAATATGACAGCTGGATGTATAGTGCAGAATGGTGCACAATGGGACAACAATGGTACAATAGTATAGCAATGTGACAACAAGGCACATGGTGTTGCAAACTCATTGGACAACACAATGATGGGACAGCAACATGTTAGGACAACAGCATGTTGGGGCAGCAGCATGTTAGGACAACAGCATGTTGGGACAGCACAATGATTAGGACAGCTATGACATTCTGTAGCAGTGGCACAATAAGGCAACAGCAACAACAATTACATGGTGGTTGTACATAGTGGTATGGTACATGGGACAACTGTATTTAGTGTAGCAAGTTCAAGGTGCTGCAATAGTATGGTACATGGGACAACTGTATTTAGTGTAGCAAGTTCAAGGTGCTGCAATAGTATGGTACATGGGACAGCAACAACAACAAGGTGCAACAAGCATAGTGTTGCAAGCACATTGAGACAGCAGTATGGTACTTGGTGCTAGATAATGCCCTAGCAGCTCTACGCATGACGTAGATCTAAGACGCAGTCAGCCCTAATCCTCTACACTGTTAAGGAAGAAAGCCCTCATCTACTGCGATGTCCCAAGGGTGGCCCTAACTGCAATTATGGAGATGCCCTAAATACGCAGCCATGGAAATGAAGGCAGAAACCCTAGCCACAGGTCTAAGGAGGAGAGATGCCCTAATCTTAGTTGCTACGCTGCCTAATGGAGATGGTACCTAAGCGTTGTCTTAGAAGAGAAGTTCTACACAAGTAATTCCCTTGTTATCATTGAGCTCTCACACTTAAACGCTGAGGTAAAGAAGCCACCTCCAACAATCCTTAACGTTGTTCTCTAACTGGTGTTTTGATTGTCATAGATTGTTGTCTTAATGGAAGCCTATCGTTGTCACCTAAACGCTGAGAGGAGAAGATATTGGCATTGCTATGTGCTAGGCTGTAGACCATAGCACTATAGCTAGCCACCTTGAATATGACAGCTGGATGTATAGTGCAGAATGGTGCACAATGGGACAACAATGGTACAATAGTATAGCAATGTGACAACAAGGCACATGGTGTTGCAAACTCATTGGACAACACAATGATGGGACAGCAACATGTTAGGACAACAGCATGTTGGGGCAGCAGCATGTTAGGACAACAGCATGTTGGGACAGCACAATGATTAGGACAGCTATGACATTCTGTAGTAGTGGCACAATAAGGCAGCAGCAACAACAATTACATGGTGGTTGTACATAGTGGTATGGTACATGGGACAACTGTATTTAGTGTAGCAAGTTCAAGGTGCTGCAATAGTATGGTACATGGGACAGCAACAACAACAAGGTGCAACAAGCATAGTGTTGCAAGCACATTGAGACAGCAGTATGGTACTTGGTGCAGCAAGTACACAAAGCAGCAATGTTGCAGCAAACACAAGGGTGACAGCATGGTGCAGCAGTGGCACAAGGTACAGCAGTGCTAAACACTAGGATAGCAGTGCAACTTAAGGTGCAGCGATATGATGTGTAAAGCATGGTCATAAGGTCCAACATTGTGATGATGGGTGCAGCCTGGTGCAGCACGGTGAGGTGCAACATGATGACGAGAGGCAGCACAATGATAGGTGAAGGAGTCACCTTGAAGAATCAGTTGAAGTAGCATGTCTTCAACTGATCTCATGTATCATCCTCTTAGAGATGATCTATGCTCTTATCTAGATAAGTCAATGTGTTGACTTATGTTGTAAATGTACTATCTCTCTCTCTCTCTGTTGAACTATTGAAGAACATATAAGAAGAATTGATCAAGGGTTTCCCCACATTGGGGTTTGTCCCTGGCTAGCACCACATCTTGTGTCCTCTTGTCTTGGCTTGTCTTTTGCGATTTATGTTTACGTTCTATCTACAGTTTACTTTAATGCTGATGTGATTGCCAATCTGGAAAAGATATTGAGCTAATTGTGAAAATTGAAATAAATTGCTCTAAGCATAAAACATACCTAAAATTAACACAAACAAAATGTTATCCCCTCACA
The DNA here is from genome assembly GCA_000404065.3 of Pinus taeda. Classification (NCBI taxonomy): domain Eukaryota; kingdom Viridiplantae; phylum Streptophyta; class Pinopsida; order Pinales; family Pinaceae; genus Pinus; species Pinus taeda. Next base: position 6,284 of record APFE030298410.1, read on the forward strand.
ATCTGTGAACTTAGGGTTTACAAGGGCTAAAGCAAGCTATAGCTCAATACACTTTGAAAAATAGATTATTAGATCAAAAGGGATTCGATCAGCACAAGAGATCTAGAAATTTGGAGATACCTTCCAGATCGCTAGATCTAGAGTGCTTACTCTAGCCCAACACCTAAAGCAAGATACATGTGCTGATAGATGTTCCTACTACTGGCAATTGAAATAATAATCATGCAATAAAATAGTTTAAAGCATATGAAAATAAATCATCCAGCACATACCATAGATCAGCAAGTGAAAGACACCTTGAATTTAACCCCAAAGTCTTATGATTTTATTACAAAATCCAACAGAGCCTTGCTCAATGCAAAGATAATTTCAATCTTGTTAGATCCTGCTTCCATGAGGAGAAATCGTGGTACGAGTTACCCCAGCCTTTGTTTTTCCACCCTTTTTCATATGCCTTTTCGCTTTTATTGATTTTTCATTTTATAATTGCTCGGGGCTCCAAGGGATGAGAGCATGATGTGAATGATATAGCAGCGAATACCCCCTTAAGGTTGGGCATTTCATTGCCCACCAGGGGTTGGGGCAATCATGGGTTCTTTAATGATGCAGGGGGGCCAATATAAGGGACCCTAGGAACTAGAGTGATAGCCATAATGACGGGGGTAGAGCTCATGCTTGGTTGTTGCCCACGTGCTAAATTTGTATGTCTCAGCCATCTTTTGCAGTTTGTGGTACATTTCCTGTTGAGAGTGGCCAAATGATGCTTTTTACTTTCTTTTTAGCTACATCAACCTATGGGGCATCGTTCCAGGTCCTACCCAAAGTGTGGACAAGGGGAGGGGGAGGCTAACACCTTGTGGAACCGATGGACAAATGTGGACACGGATGGGAAAGATATGAAAAGGGGTTATAATGAGTGGAGGGGAGTGATGTATGTGGTGTCGAGAAGCGGAACCATGCAACCAAAATCAGGATTTCCCATGTAGTGGTACTCCTAAAGCTAATAGCCAATAAAGGAGATCTCACAGGACTAGGATACAAGGTCAACCACCAAGTTGGACAAGGGGACAAGGGTACAAACCAAGCCCATTCTTTCCGTCAAACCCCCCCACTAATCCATGCCCAGAAGTGCGCACGATAAGTAAGCAAAAATACCTAACTACATAATTGAAGCCATATCTTCGGGCTTGGAAGTGCTACCTTCAAATATACAATCATCAAAGATGGGCAGGGGAGGATAATGGTTGGCTCAGGTGGCGGAGATGGTGGCACACTGAGCTATCTGGTGACTGCAATGCGTTGTTGGGCTACTAGCTGAGGACCATCTAGGAGAAAAATTTCTCCTGTGGGTGTCACCCACAGGTGGTGGATAACATCTGGCTCCAACTTGGACATGATCTCTTAGTAGAGTGCACGAACGTACTCAAATGGGGAGGTCATGAGAACACCAACAATCTCTTGGGACCACAGACCTGTTACCTGCACATCAAAGACTAAGCACATGGGGCAACATGTTTTTATGGCGTCTTATGATCGCCCATGCTTATGTTAGGCCATAAAAAATCAACAAGACATAAAATTTAATCTAAATGCACCTACTCTAGCATGATAAAAGAATATGATATTTGTTCTAATGAGAAAATCAACATTCAATGCATCCTAACCGAACATGCATGTTACATCCTCCACGTATTAAGTGTAATCATAGACTCAATGCAACCAACATATCATCCAGTCAATATGAGAACAACTACCCCTTAGCTTACTTAGGCAATAGATCCATAGGCAAGGGTAACAATAGTTATATGGAGGGTCACAAGGGTGGGAGGTGGGAAAATTAAATGTCCACACACGAAATATCACAAGGGAAGAGGGAACAACGGGATGTGATCTACTCCACGAGATCCTTTCTTCCAACCAAAAGATTGAGATGTCAACAACCACGCTCATAAACCTCTGATGGATGGCAACTTTAGGCATATCATCCCCGTCCTGGTCTTTATCATTTGTACCGAGCTTTATGGCCACCATAGAGGTCATGATTAGAAGGAAAGGGAGACTGATGACATGGGGAGACACAACACAGAGGTTGCTCATGATCATATTCAGGTGAGAGAAAGGATTCTTTATTACAAGAAGTGTTGAGGAAAGGGTCCACATGCAACTCGACTACAACCCTAGGATTGTTAAGAGAGACAAAGGTCTTATTGATATCCTCATCATCTATGTCATAGATAGAGACCTTGTCAAAACAATTCCCATGAACCTCCCATTTCGCTTCTTCAATATGAAAGTAATCACTGATATCAATGTATCAAGGGGTTACAAGATCACCTTCCCCAAGGTCTTCAAAGAGTGGATTATCAAAAATAGTATCCTCGGAAAAGGTAGGGTTAATTTCAACTTCACTTTCCATAGACTTATCCTCCTTAACGCACGTGCTCTGAAAATTATCTTCATCATCTTTTTCATCATGTGGACACAACGAGGACCCTCCTTCCTACTCTTCTTCTAGATTCCCAAGGTCACCATGATGCTTAAGGAAGGCTTCCTCTTGAATGTTTAGTGCAGGGCATACTTGAAAATACCTAAGAAAGCCATCAAAGAATTCCTCAATAGATGAGATGCTCCTAGGTTCATGATCATGCAACCATGAATTCTGACCATAAAGGGATCTCATGAATAATAGTATAAGGACATCTTGGTCGACCACTTTCATCTTTGAAGTATGCGCATTAAATCTTTCTACATGATCAATTCCAAAGAGTGGATCACCATTAAACATAGGCACCCCACGCACCATCCTCCCTGTGACATGATTAGGGTGCCCCCGGATGCTAGTGATGTCCAAAGCGGGGAAATCATCAAAGAAAGACATCCTATTGAGATATACATTAAATTATATAGGAGTCATCCGGGTGAATTTTAAGATGGCTAGAGAAATGCTTGCTCCACCCAACAGCCATTGACCTTAAAGTTCAATGAAGAACTAGGGCTTCATTCTTCCAATGGAGTCACCAAAATGATATATCAATGATGTCGAAAGTGAACAAGACACACATCTTGGATCCCCAACAACGGCACCAAAAATGTTACCGCTCAATCTAGCAGGGGTCCTAAGAGGGGTTCCAAAGGGGCAACTACTAGACCAAGTAGCAACAATGGGACAAAGACCCACTATCACCTTAGTCAATGTCCCTGCTCTTTACGAACTTTCATCGATGGTTGGAGTACCGATATAAAGGAAATCACTAGGAGAGATAAGCCGATGATAGGATATAAAGTGATTCCTAAGGCCCGTTCACAAGAAAGGCTCAAATAATAGGCTTGCTTGCTTTAGAAGCAAGGTAAGGGGCTCTCTAGGAAAGGCTCAAGAGAGGCTAGATCTAGGGCTTTAGAGGTATTTCTTAACAAAGGTTGTCCTAGATATAAGGCTTTTTCTTTGGGGAATAGAAGGACCTCTATTAAGGTCATGTAAGGCAACAAGCATATAAAAGGTTGGGACCATAAGAGAGACCTAAAAGAACCAAGCAAGGCCTAGGGTTTATGATGGCCATCAACAATAGGACTAGATCAAGCAAGGATGAAAGGAAAGGGTCAAGAAGGATTAACTTCCTTTGAGTTTTTAAGCACAAAAGGCCCTTTGGAATGTCGATAACCTAAGGAGCCCTAGACCAAAACAGTTTCAAGACTAGGGCTTGATGTTTCTCTAAAACGAACCGTAGGATTGTCTTCAAAATTGGAGGGCATACTAGCGCAGTTCTCCATCAACTCACACCTCAAATGGATGGCTATAAAGGAAATTGTTTGATGCCCTAGCTAGGTCATCTAGAGTTAGGGCAGCCAGAGGAAAAAAGGCGAGAAAAAGGTTTTAGGGTGATCACACCAGGGTTTAAGACCAATGCATGGTTATTGGGAGGAATGGAGTTAAAATGATCCCGACTTTGTCACCTTCACTCTTCAAGGAGGATTAAAGCAGCAACTTCACTATCTCTGGATGCAGTTACATGGCAACTTTAGACATTTATACTACAATGGCAAATATTATTCAGTTTCAAGGATGCACATGCAAATTCATAATCTTATGAGTAATACACGCAAAATTTTTTGATAGCATCAAGACCTAAAACAATTTGTCGTGAATTAGGGCACAACAATAACCATAAGAAAGAAATTCCATGCAGTAGACATTCATTATTTCAGAAATATAGTGTTGATTTTTGGTAGCATCGGATGTGCTCTAGCCATGAAAATTGGTGGAGAGGCTAAGCCACATAAGGTCTCCACGACCCAGAAATCATATGGGGAAATTCCACCCAGATGGAGAGATATTAAAATAATTAATATTTTTAATGGGGTTCCTAAGTCTAACCTTAGGAAAATTAAAATATTAATGTGCATTAATATAATATGGGTGAGAAAGTTCGAAATGACGAGGATCAAGCCAAATCTAATCTTCAGCATTGATTAGTGTTAAGTTATGGTATGTTCTATGCTTATAACAATTTACTTCTTTTTCTTATTATATTCCACAGATTAGCAATC
>APFE030298410.1:14892-36124 GCA_000404065.3 Pinus taeda
CACTAGGATTCTCCTAAGACTCTAATGATAAAATTCATTCCAGCTTTGGGGTCAGGTTGAAGGAAAACTCTGCCGATCGTGGATCGGTGAGACGAAAAACCTTCCGGAATGAAGATTATCACTAGAAAATTAGGTCCACCTAGGCAATTTACATACATGACTCAGCTCTACTAAGATTATTTACATCAAAATGCAGACTGGGTTTACAACTTTAATAAGATCAGGAGAATGACGATGACTGCTGAATGGCACGAACATCTCGATCAAGCGTTGTCCCTTTTTGCGAAAAAAAGGGGTGTACTGCTATGGGTAGTTGACACATAGCGGTCAACAAGCCGGAATATGTCTACGAGGAGAGGTACTTCTACCAAGGAAAATCTCTAAAGGGTGAGCCATTTCTAGCACCCTAGTTATATTCAGAATCTACATTTGTGTTTATTTCGGTATTTATATTTATAAATAACTTGTTAATGGAAAGAACAAGTAGGAGATAATAAACCAGATAATGCAGTAGGGATTTCTGATGTGTCAAACTTAGAAATTGCAACATGGTATCAGAGCATTGCAGATCACAGGAGGACTAGAAAGGCACTAGCAGAAATTTGAAATTTGCAGCTATAGCAGTAGTCCTGAGAGATAGCATTATTCCAGAGCAGAAGCAGCTAGAGAAGAAGTGATGCAGCGCTTGCGTCAGCGTTTCGAGCCAGGAGGATGGTCAACGCAGAGGCAGAGGGGCAGATCAGACCTACATAGTGCTCAGTCATCTTTCTCATCCAGGAAAGATCGACGTTGTGGCCACGAGGAGCAAATTCAGCCTTTGTCGGGATTGCGTAGACCCTAAAATGCTAAGTTTCTTCAGTTGTCGGTTCTTGGAGAGCTGTGTGCAAATTGTGATTTAAGGAGCTATTGGGACACTGCTTATGTCGAAGCAGAACAATGCCTACAGAGATAGAACCAAGGTAGAGGGAAGCGCTACCTTGACAGATTTCTAGCAAAGAAATCCATATCCAAGTTGTAGTGGCAAAGGAGGATTGATGAGGAGAAGTTCGACAACTGGCTAGAGGATTTCCAGGAGGGAAATCAGGACTTAGAGGGAGATTTCCAGGAGGGAAGTTGAGACTCAGAGTGAGTCCAAAAGAGGAGCTGAAATGGCAGTGAACGGACTGAGGGATCAGGAAAGGTTGGACGAGGCTTCCAACTTTGTCATCTTGAAGGCCAAGATCCTGGCAATCCTAGATCGACATCGCATCAAGGACTATGCCTTGAAAATCGTGGCTATCCCAGTTGACCCAGCTGAACGAGAAGTATGAGGATGCCCAGGCGAGGGCGAAGTGCATGATCCTTGACAGGGTCAAAGATCATTTCATACCACATATTGCAGAGAAGAACACAGCAAAGGAGATGTGGGACACTTTGACGACCTTATATCAGGGCACTTTCGTGCAGCGGAAGATGCTATTGGAGAATCAACTGCGCTTATATCAGATGTAGAAGGGAGAGCAGATAGATCTATTCCTTCTCAAGTTGCAAAAGATTCGCAACCAGCTTACCTCCGTGGGGTCTACACCGCATCCAAAGTTTATGGTCTGGACTGCCCTGAATGCAGTCTCCGAGGAGTGGTAGACATTTGTACAAAGTATTTTGGGCAGGCCTACTCTTCCCAGTTGGGAGGAGATGTGGGCAGCTCTTCGACAAGAAGAGATCAAGAGGTTGACCAAGGTGGGAAGTAGTGGTAAGGGAGCTCGATTCAAGAAAGAAGAGGATGCGGCTCTAGCATCTACAAGGCAGCAAGGGAAGAGGAAGAAGAAGGACATCTCCAAGGTTAAGTGCTTCCATTTTGGGGAGTTGGAACATTATGCATCCCAGTGTCCTACGAAGAAAAACAAGGGAGAGGCTTCTAATACAAAGGCAGCTCCAGCTAAGACATACAAAGAGGTCGAGACTGATGACGTTTGTGCCATGAGTGCTCATGCACCTCTAGAGAAGAGGTGGGGTGACATCGAGTTGTAGTCAGGAGGACTACACACTACGGGTAGGATCCTTGAGGTACCCAAAATCTTGGATCACGTCCGGCTACGGAAGCCCTTAACGATAGTAGCATGATGACAGGTGTCCAGCAGACCAAAGTGTAGTGGAGCAGCAAGGCAGTGCTTGAGTGCAGAAATCTAAAGTAGCGCAGTGGAGGTTGCAACAGTGCAACAGGGACAGAGGTGTATGCAGCAGCGCAGTGGTAGCAGAGGGAGCACGGGTTAACAACGGAGTTAGCTTCAGCATCACGGGGCTTCCAAACTGACTGGGATGTTAGTATTTGGGAGAAGTCAATTACCTACTTCTTGGTAACTAAGTTGCAGTGCAGCAGTTACCAGTGGCAATGCTAGGGGCTTCATGGGCAACATGTTGAGAGGGAGCTGCAGTACAGATGTAGCAGTGACAGTGGCAGTGTCATGGGCAGCAGTACAAGGAGCATCAGTGCAGGTGATGTGAGGCAACAAGCCAAGCATCAGCATAGGTACCGATGCGGAAGATCATTGTGATGTTTTTGTGGTGAAGCACTACTAGAGCACATTCCTCGCTAAGAGGGAGTGTTGATTTTTGGTAGCGTCGGATGTGCTCTAGCCATGAAAATTGGTGGAGAGGCTAAGGCACATAAGATCTCCAAGACCCAAAAATCGTTTGGGGAAATTCCACCCGGATGGAGAAATATTAAAATAGTTAATATTTTTAATGGGGTTCCTAAGTCTAAACTTAGGAAAATTAAAATATTAATGTGTATTAATATAATATGGATGAGAAAGTTCTAAATAATATAAGTTGATTAGGGACTTAATCTCGCCCGTTGAATCGTCAACAGGAAAAGTATAAGAGCAGGCTTGAGGGTCAGATGGAGACACACCATGTTGATCAAGAATCTGATTTTTTGGGGCAAGGTTTGCTGAGAAATCGAGGCAGTGATAAGCTGCAGTGAGGAGTAGTTCGACAGAAGGCCAAGACATATCAGAGAGGCAGAGAAACCACTATAAATAGGCAGCTCAGTTGTAGTTCAAAAAACAGATTTTCAGACAAGTGTAAGACCTCAATAAGAAGTGCATAGGGGTCAAAGAAGAAGCCTCCAAACCAGTGAAGTAAGAAGGAAAAGCCAACTCCTTAGGGTTATTTTTGGGTTTGTTTTAACGATTGTAAACCTCCATACGTGCAAGGAAGAAAGAGGTATGTTGCAGCAGTGGAAGCTGAGGAGAATTTCAGTCCTCCTAGGGAGCCGAAGTGGAAGAAGGGCTAATCAAAAGAGAAGTCAAGTCAAGCCAAAAGGATACTCTATCCTAAGCAAGGGTATCAAGGATATTTCTCTAGAAGAAGGTTCTAAATTAAGGTCAAGGATTGCAGACCTAATTCAAGAAGGCTGAAGGTCTGAAGCAGAAGGAAATCAAGATTCAAGAAGAAGTCAAGAAGGAGGAAGGAGCAGAAGGTTGACTACCGTTGACGAAGGATCTCAATGGAGCTTGTGTCTTGGTCGTGGAGTGGGAAATAGGTCAAGGGTCTTGGTCTTGGTATTCGTCAATTGAAGTCTCTATAAAAGGAAGAATTTGTTCGGGTTTTCCTCTCAAGTGGGAGAGGCTTTGGCCCTGGCTGATAGCTTATATTCCGTGTCTCTTGTCTCTTAATGGTTTATGCATTAGTAGTTGTTTGATGAAGACGAACACTAATAATCTAAGAAAGAGAAGATCCTAGTCTGACAAAGTAAAAAGCATTCACAACCAATGATCTAATAGAAGAGAAATCACCTAATACTTTATACCCTAGATTTCTCAACATGGTATCAGAGCTAAGGTGACTAAGTCAAGGCGGGGCATCTTATCAAGGGACACTTAAGGATCGAATCTCAAGAAAGACGTCAAAGCTAATCAAAGGTTATCAAAGTGAAGTGAAGATCTACATCGAAGTATCAAAACCCTAGATCAAAGAAGAAGTCTTGGGATCATAATCAAGAAAAGGAAGGCCAAATCCATACATCTACTCAAGGTGAAGAAATCTACAAATTAAAGCAACTAGAAGTGTATTCATTCAAGAAAGGCACTTCAAGGATTGTCATCATGATTCTAAGGCAATCTCCCTCTCATTGAAACAAGGTCCTTCCCATTGAAGGATACCACCAAGAAGTCATCATCAACTAAGTGATCTCCCTCCTTGAGGGGTCAAGGATCACTCTTGAAGAAGAAATCTGTCTTCATCAAGAAGAAGGTTTCTATCATCTATATCATCATCAAATTCAAAGGAGCAGCATGTAGAAGGAGCATTCTATCAAGTAAGCATATTTATGTCCACCTCTAAATTTGTCAAAATGTATTTTTCGAAGGAAAGCAACAAATTGGTTGGGACTTCAAACTATCTTGCATGGAAGAAAAGGACAGGTTTGAATCTCATTGAAAATGAAGTTATGGAACATGTCAAAGGATCTATCACTAAACAAAGAAAGGAATATGCTCAAGTTCTTGCAAAGTATATGAAAGGGGAAGTTAGAGCTCAAAGGATTCTCATAGAATCTATCAAGCATCCCCTCATCCCATATGTATCCAAAATCGAAACTTCAAAAGAAATCTATGACAAACTGGTAGAGTTGTATTCCATAAGCACTGCTGGAGAAGTCATCTCATTAAGGCAAAAACTCTACAAGCTGAAGATATCAAGGGAAGATGGAATAGCCTCATACTTTATGAGGATATCTGAAATCCAGGATCAACTACAAGATCTGGGAGAAGTCATGTCTAATAGAGAAATGACTATAGTTGTATTAATCCACTACCGGAGGAGTGGGGTAACTTTACTTCAAGTATTTCTGGGATGAAAGAAGCTACTCCATTCCAGGATCTATGGTCACTATGCAAGATTGGAGAATCTAGGCTAAAGGCCAAATCTGATGTGGGAGTAGGTGAGTAAAATCAAGTTTATGCTACAATGACAAGAAGAAAGAAAAAATTTGGAAAGTTTGGTTCTCGGAAAAAGAAAAGGGATATGTCTAAGATCCAATGCTATGGGTATTGAGACTATGGGCGCTACAAAAGAGATTGTCCTAAGATCAAGAAGGACAATAACAAAATAGGAAGATAAGAAGCCCATATCACCGAAGAAGTACAGGAAGTTGAAAATAAGAAATCCAAGAAAGAGGAAGTAAAAGATCTCTATTACTGAAATAGTCTTCCTCACATAAGTTCTTTTTAAGTTCCTAAGTCTTCTGTGGTAAGATATGGCTATCATGATTCACTAAGTAAAATAATGGGATGCATCAAGGCATCATAGAAGCATTGAAAGCAAGAGCTCAAGACATCATCATAGAGAAGCATGAAAGATGGTTAGAATCTATGGAAGTCAAGGATATAGCTCTTGGGAATCTCATTGGAAACATAAGTGGCAAGGTCATCTAGTACAAGGTTCATCATACATCTATCAAAAGGGAACATCTACTGATGGGGATACTTTAGATCCTCAAGATTCTTTGATGGAATCTTCATTGAAAGGTTCACCGATCATGAGGGGAAGCAAGTGTTTCATCAAGAATTCCAAACTTGTGGAATTCATGGGATAATGGTATGATGATATAAAAGAGGCAGAGTGATGGACTGAAGCTTTTTCAATCAAGGGAGTTGCTACAGGAAGTATGGATGACCCAAAGGAAAATGAGGTAAGTATGGTTATATTCAATATTGAAGAGTCATGTCATATGGTTGCAGGTAACATGGATCAATGCTCTATCTTGAAAGCATAATCAAAAGGAAGCATCTCCTCCCTCAAAGGAACGCAGGAATGCATGGTCACAAAGATGAAATCAACATAATATATCCTCAAATGAAGTATGAGGTGGTTGACATTAATTGGAGAAACTCCCATTGGAAGTTCCTGAGAATGAAAGGTAGGAAGAGATAGTGGACTATGCAACCATGGTAAAGGCAATCAACATCTGAAAGACCAAGAATCTTTGACTAGCATATCTCCATGAAAGATATGAAGACTTTGATGGAGTCTGAAAAAGAAAGAGACTCTTGACAATATATATCTGTGGGAGATATGTCGACGTGTATGCAGGAAGCTGATGCAAACTAGAAGATGTTATGATGAAAGACCATCACAAAGGTAACTTTGATTAGTGTTCATTTCTTAATTTTGAATAACTATTTGGATGGGTTTATGCAACGCTGTCGAAGGAAGATCTATGGATGAAAGTGATAAATGATTTGTGCCCTATGAAGCAGTCCCAAACATGAAGACTCCTAGATAACGAAAAGAAGTTTAGGACATCGTGAGGAGGAATTCTTCAAGCAGCTAGTTGTCCCATCATCTCCACTTGAGGAGTTGTTGTAGGTCCCTAATTAAGAGGGAGCCTGGAAACAAGTTTCTTACATGGTAGAAACTTGGAAGCAAAATTCCTAAGCCAAGAGGGAGCTTAGGTACATTCCTTCCGTAGAAATGAATACATTCCTTTATTGGAATAGATATGTCCTCACTAGTTAAGAGGGAGAGATAGACACATCATTCTTGCCTTCACTTGGGAAGACAGAATGGAGGATGGGTAAACATCTGGCATCTGATGCTCCTTGAGGGTGTATTAGGGCATCCAAGATAAGAGTAGTCGTAGAGGACCGATATTCTTTCAGGATTGGGAATCCAAGATAAGAATAGTCCTGGTGGAACACGCCCTGAGAACCCGAGTGGGGTATGTTCTGAGAGAGACAACGATGAAGGTGTCTATACATCATTGGTCTTGCCAGCATTGAGCTCAGATCTCATGGAGAGATAGAGTTGTTAGTCAAGGCCTTGCTATGTGACAATGTTGGTTGATATGATGCTAAACATATGGGTTGCCAATCTGACTCTTCTTATGAGAATTCTTCAGATTGAGAATGACCAAGTACCATTATGAATACCTCCCTAGTTAAGAGGGAGTGTTGAAAAATGTAACTAGGTTCGGCCTTCATAATGACATGTGTATTTGTGATTTTATGTAATTGATGTAAAGAAGAAAAGTAAAATTATTATTGTAATGATTGTCTCATGGGTTTCATGAGCAAGGAATTTTATTTTTAGTGATGGCTCCCATTGTGAGCCATTAGGATTTGTCATCTAGTCAAAAAGGTCTATGTCATGTATGAAGGACCCTTCTTGGGTAGGTTAGACATTTGTATAAGTCATTAAAAGAGTCAAAAGACCCTCCAAGGCAAGCACAAGCATCTCCTAGCATATCGGCTTCAAGATGGAATTAATAAACTCCTCCAACAAACATGTCGGCTCACCCTCTTCAAGTCGGCTAATTTGAGGGGGAAACCACTATAAATAGGCAGTGCGGCCTTAGTTTCGAAGATAGATTTTCGGACAAGTGTAAGACTGTGGTAAACGAAGGGGTCAAAGAAGAAGCCTCCCAACCAGCTAAGTAAGAAGAAGGAAGAGTGAAGTCCTTAGGGTTATTTTTGGGTCTGTTTTAAGGGTTGTAAACCTCCATACGTGCAAGGAAGAAAGAGGTATGTTGCAGCAGTGGAAGTCGGGGAGAATTACAGTCCTCCTAGGGAGCCGATGTGGAAGAAGGGCTAGTCAAAAGAGACGATGAGACAAGCCAAAAGGATACTCTATCCTAAGCAAGGGTATCAAGGATATTTCTCTAGAAGAAGGTTCTAAATTAAGGTCAAGGATTACAGACCTAATTCAAGAAGGCAAAAGGTCTAAAGCAGAAGGAAGTCGAGGTTGAAGAAGCTGAGAAGGAGGAAGGAGCAAAAGGTTGACTATCGTTGACTAAGGATCTCAATGGAACTTGTGTCTTGGTCTTGGAATAGCAAATAGGTCAAGGGTTTTGGTCTTGGTATTCGTCAATTGAAGTCTCTATAAAAAAAAAGAATTTGTTCGGGTTTTCCTCTCAAGTGGGAGAGGTTTTGGCCCTAGCTGATAGCCTATATTATGTGTCTCTTGTCCCTTTATGGTTTATGCATTGGTAGTTGTTTGATGAAGAAGAACACTAATAATCTAAGAAAGAGAAGATCTTAATCTAAGAAAGTAAAAATCATTCACAAGCAGTTATCTAATAGAAGAGAAATTACCTAATACTTAATGCCCTAGATTTCTCAACATTCTTGACAATTACTTTTGGTCACAGATTAAATATGTTTTGCAATTCACTAAACCAATTTATTACACGATCAAGTTTGTAGATTCAGATTGGCCAATAGTTGGGGAGGTGTATCAACAAATGGATAGCATGTTGGGTCAAGTCAAAGACATTGTTGAGCCTAGAGATATCACCTTGTACAATTATATTTGTGCAGAGGTGGAAAAATGATGGGATATGCTAAACATTCCACTGCATGCCTTAGCATATGTTCTGACACCTAAATACTATCATCCATCATGGCTTTTAACACCAACACCTGGGGGTGGGAGCAGAATAAAACCACACCTAGATCCAAAGGTTCTAAATTGTTATATGAAAGCACTGGATAAATTAGTCCCTGATGAGGAGGAGTCTACCATGCTACGGAAACATTTGGGCAACTATACGCTTCGCACTGGTCCATTTGGGAGCATGCATGTAATTAGAGATCAAGAGAATTTGTCTTCTCTTAAACATACAAACTTCACTTCTACAAACTTTGGCATTGCGGGTGCTATCACAGGTGGTAAACACTTCTTCTGCAAAGAGGTGTTTGGGATCTTATTCTTTTATCCACAGTGTTAAAAGGAACAAGTTGAGTTTAGACAGGGCAGAGACCTTGGTTTATGTTCACTACAACTTGTGATTGTTGTCCCATTACTGTGATGATGCAAAGACTAATAAAGGCCTTAAGGTTTGGAACAAAAATCCAGAGGAGCACAATTTGGAGGATGGAGTGTTATGATTAGAGCAATTGGAGGATGCTCTTATCTAGGATGATGATGATCGAGTTGAGATGCCACCCCCATCCAGTCCCTTGGTTCTCAGGTTCCATGCTTCAACACCAACAGCAAGGGCTTCATCTTCATTTAGTTCCACTGCCACAACTTCTAGAGCCACCATCTTCTTCACTGTCACCACGTGGAGGCTCACGTCCTATTTGTGGTGGAAAGAGGAGAGATTAGTAGACGTATTCACTCTACTACTTTTATCATAGATTAGACTTGAAGTCCTATTGTGAATTTGAACCTTTTTGTCTTACTCTTCCTAGTTCAGTGTGTATACATGAGTCTTCGTGGTGGCCAAATGGCCAATTTTCTAAACATTATTATTTGAATTTTGGACATGACTCATGTTGACAGTTGCTCACTTGCTAGATAAGTTACTTGAATGTTCGATGATTTTATCTTCTAAACGTTTTATGTTTTATGATATGCTTAAAAATTTGATGTATGTTTGTAATTGCTAGAGTCTAGATGGTTGATGCTCGAATAATTAATCATTGATGTACAATGGAATCATGGATGCCATATCTATCTTGATTTATGTAAAAATATGCATGTTTTCATGTCTTCTACAACTAATTTGGTATTTGGGATGTTTTTTTAATATAAATGCAAAAAATATTAAATAAATATATATAGTAGATTCTTCGAGAGAAACTTTGCTTCCTAGATTTTTGAGAAATGGCGCTTCCGCATCCCCGCTTCGTGCAACGTTGGTCCAGATCGAACAGGCTGCAACATACCTTCTTCTTAGGTTATCAAATCCTTACTTCAGCTCCTATGAAATTGTCTACCATGCAATCCAGATTCTCTGAAAACAGAACCAGCTATTTTGAAATTAAAAACAATGGGAAATTGAGGCCAGAAAGCAATAAACTTATAAAGTACTGCCTAAATTGTATAGAAACTCCTTCAATTTCTGCTACATAAGTTAATAAATGGAAAAAAAATCCACAACTAGGACAATTTTGAAGCTTTGTCATGCTTTCCATGAAACGTGTCATCTAAGGAAATTGAATACTTCAAGGCACCATGCTGCACTTTTATACAACTCATGATAACCTGCACCATATAAAATGTCATGATATGCTTGAAAAGAGACCAGCGGATAAAAACAAGCATTACATTTTATCATCAAAAATATAAAACTATGGGACTTGGATTCAAGGATAGCATTCATACCACACAAAATACTTACTGCCAACAGACAATGTAACAAAAATTTGTCCAACAAAAAAGCATTTCCCAACGAGAAAGTGGTTAGGAAAAAGAGAGTTCACAATTAACCAAAAAAACCAACCTGTAAGCGAGTCTTTATTGTATCAATAGGGTAAAGAATAGTTTCAACAACAACACCAGCCGTAGCACCAGCTACAGCTCCCTCTGGAAAGTTGAGAAATCGGGAAAGCAACAAAAATGATAAATCTGAGTCAATGGCATAATTCTTACAAACAAAATAGTATGATGAAAGTAGCATTGAATATGTTTATTCAATAATCATATAAACACCATGAGTTCATTTGTCAAAGCATATTCTTAGAAGATGACCCACCATACAAAGTTTGTAAGAAGTCAAAGTGATTCTGTGTTCCCACAGTTTCTGAAGAAACTCTTATTTGTAGCTCATTGTGAATACTTCCATTGAGCTTCCTTAAGCTATCTGCAAAACAAGGTCATTCTTCTCAATGTTGCCAATTCAAAATTTAATTATTAAGCAAGCTATTTCTATTACCTTTCAATGTGCACAACAAAAAATTGTAAATATTTAGGTATACCACTATCAAAGTGACAGTAAAATAAGGTATCTCTAAACTCTGTAGATATCGTTCTCACAAATGAACTTCTTTAAGCCAAAACTAAACAATCTTAAAAGGAATGTTTAAGTAATATTTATCAGTTCACCAGTAGTAGACTTTTGGCAGTTGCAGATATATATAAAAAAATACGATCAATGTAGACAAGATAAAATAGGACATTTTTTATGGTATCCATGGACGACCAAGAAGGTAGGTCAGCGGGACTCGTAAGTGCAATCAGTACTGACAAAATGCAGGAGTGTGATAGCAAATCCCATAAGCTCAACACTAAAAGGTAAGCATAAGCTAAAAGAAATTAAATCATTGAATGAAATAAGTAAACAAAAACATAATCGTATAAATAACAAGATAAAAGGCTACATATCATCAAAAATTTATGTAAAATAAGAGGACGTCCGTAGGAGTTGACCATAGTGGCTCCTCCTCTCCTGCTTGTCTTTTGCACAAGGTAGCAATCTCATTCAACACATTTGTTAAAAGGTGCTTGATGTGATTTTCCTCAACCTTGCATTTGTTACCTCCTCTTGGTTGCCTTTTGTTCATATTCAAACTTGCTTTGTCATCGAAGTAAGCTGCTACGCTCTCGCTAGCATTGGCCATGTTCTCCCATTGACCCTTGCTCTATCCTCAAGGAAAGTCATTTCACCATCATTGGCCCATCTCCTTCTCACCCTTGATCTACCATCAAGGCAAGTTGCCTCACCTTCATTGGCCCATCCAACATTGTCATTGTGTTATGTTGCTCACCCTTGATTCATCTCAGGGTAGGGTCACATCACCTTCACTAGCCCCTTTAGCATTGTCATCACGTTTTGTCGCTCACCCTTGTTCCATTATCAAGGCAAGGTTGCTTTGCCTTGGTCTTTCTAAACTTGTCACCCTTTCTTCTTCGTACCCAGCAAGGGGTTGGTTGTCTTCCACATTGTTTCTCCTCTATTCCTTTCGTCCCACGATGCCATCAACAACCCTATGATGTGAAGGTTGTGTACGTTATTGGTTAAGCTATGATCGAAATTGAGATTGGTCCTTGTTACCCACCCAAGTGGATAACCCATAGAATAAATTTGTTCTCCCATTTGTTCAACTTGCTAGCTAGCAATTTGATACCCACCACTTTTGGGTGATATCCCCAGGAGAAATTTTTCTCCATGATGAGCCTCAGCCGACAGCCGGCAACCCCTTAATGCCTTCTACTAGATCATTGTGCCATTTCTCTGTCGCTTGAGCCAACCATGTGATCCCTCGCCCACCTGTATTGATCGTATGTTTGAAATTGGGCCTCCCGAATCTAAAGGTATGTCTTGTCATTTAGTAATTTAGTATTGGGTTTACTTATCATGGATACTTTTGGGTGTGGATTGATGGGGGGATTTGGCGGAAAGAGTAGGTTTAGTTTGTGCTCTTCTCCCCTGGATCTCTTTTGGTTGTCACCCTTGGATCTTAGTCTCGTGGGATCTCCTTTATTGACCATTTGGTTCTAGGGTGGTACTACTTGGGATACCCCGACTTTAGGTGCGTGGTCATCTACTTTACCCGCACATATTACTCCCTTCCCACTCACTATACCCCCATTCATCATTTCTCCCACCTAGGTCTACATTTCCATTTTGGGTCCACATAGGGCCAGCCTCCCTATCCCCTTGCCCCCACCTTGGGTCAAGCCTAGAATGATGCCCTGGAGGTTGAAGCAGCTAAAAAAAAAAGATGAAGCATAGTTGGACACATTTAATAGGAATTGTACCACAAGATGCAAAAGATGGCCAGGACAAAATAATCAGCACGTGGGCAAAAGCCAATGCATGAGCTCTACCCTAATCCATGGTCATCACCCTGGTTCCATAAACCCTAGATGAGCCTCCTTTATCATTTAGGAACCCATGATTGTCCCAACCCCTGGTAGACAATGAACTGCCCTACCTTAAAAGTGGTAATCACTGTTATATCTTACACATCATGCTTTTGTCCTTTGAGCCCCGAGCAGTTAATTAAGAAAATTCATAAAAGGGAAAAGGCATATAAAGAAGCGTGGAAAAATCAAGGTCGAGGCACCTCATGTACCACGATTGCTCCTTCCTATACATTACATACCAAGTTTTGGGCTTCCCCTTATTTAGCTACCCCTATGCCCCAATATGTGGCCCAGGATTGCCCCTCTTATTCCCTACTCCATTCCACTTATTTATAACTTGTCACTCCCATTAGAGGGATGTACCTTGGACATACTATCCCCTTTAAGGGCTAAAGCTACCTAATAAGGTACTTGGCTAACCCCCTTTGGAGCTTGGAGACACTAGCACATGCCAAATCCCATATGGAAGGGCATGCCATTATGAAGTGTCCACTTTGTTATCCATGATTCGTAAGCTCTTTTACCCGATTATTTTAATGACTGGTTGTACTAGAAGCCTAGGGGACACATTGGATCCTAAGCAGGATTACAGGTGGTTTCCATTTGGGTTCGGTCTCCCTATATAGGATCCTAACCCCCAGAGTTCTACATTGGCACATGTAGCGTGTGCATAGAGAGCCATGGGCCTCCACAGAAGTAGACATCCCTCCACAGATCTTCATGGATGCTCAGAGATTACTAGCGATCCACTTTTGGGGTGAATGTGATATGCTTGGTACATTATGCACGGCAGGCCCCCACAGGAACCCCACACTCTTGGCAGGTGTCTAGGACTTGCACGATGTCATGGCAGCGTTCATTCCACCACTCGGACCCTTGCAGAGGATCTACAGGGATCTTTGATTCATATGGAGATCCATTGGTCATTTATGTGCCCTCAGACCCACTGGGAACACCACAGGTCTACTACTTGGAGAATAAGGGGCCACCCCTTTGTCCATCATATTCCAAGGAATTTATTCCTCAATATGGCACATATGGATATTATTATGCCTTTGGAGGGCCCTACGACATGTACATATTATTATTTGGCCCCTTGTGAGAATTATTTTGACACTTGTGAGCTAGTTTGGTGAGCTTGTCACCAATAGGGGTTTTATTTGCATATTATTTTTATCATTATGGGCTAATGTAGGCCCATAGGCTAATTCGAACTCCTTAGGAGGCTATATATCGATGTTAGATACACTCATTTGGATCATCACTTGAATTGGGATCTCTCTAATCGTAGAGAACTTCGCATTTTTTCCTTGGAGGATATTTTTTGGAGATGGATGAATTTTGACATATGGATTTGGGCTATTTATCTTGTCTTGGAGCTTTGTCTTGTAAACGAAATGCTGGTTGGAGATACTCTATAACGTTGTAAGTGAATTGATGTTATTATTCTTGTTGCCACATACTGCTAAAATTAGGGCTAATTGTTGCATGATTGAAATGTGGAATTGGGCATGTTTTAGCTATTTTAATGTATGGGCCAATGTTATATGAATGAAATGTCCTAAAGATTATTTGTCTCAATAAGTTTGCATTGTTTTCTTTCAAGTATAAATGCATGAAGGTCACTTCTCTTCTCTTTCTCTCAGCATTGGATGAAGCTGACTTTCTGAGCCTCCTTGATCAAGAAACCAAGTTCTTACTCATCATCATCCTTGACTCCATATCCCCAAGTGAATTAGGCACTGATCCCTTAAAAGGGGTGATCAATTTTACCCTCTTTTTACCATTTTCCCCTTTTTCCCTAAGTCTAGCCCCAGTAGGTCACCTAGGGCATCAATTTCCCGGGAATTGACCCAAGGAAAAATTTCGATCTCCTACAGGCTACTGCGCTGGTGGGTCCCCTCCCTCTCCTCCGAATTTGTGGTAATTCTAACGGTGGAATCTCCAAGAATCTCAAGCCCTAGATCTAGGATTGCATTTTTCCCCAGCATCCCCAAGGCTTGATCTCAACAAGATCAATTCAACCTTTTGAAGTAAAAATTCTTGTTTGGTCCTTTCCCTTCACCTTGTCCAGGATAGGAACATCATTAGTTGTTGCATTCCATCAAGAACCTAGGCTAGGGCCACTTGGCCCCATGTAGTCCCACTTCTCAATAAAGATTATTTGTCAAAGACCATTTGGGAATCCAAGTTTCCCAAGGATTATAGGGATTGAGAACCTCGTCCATAAGTCTATTCCTTCTCCCTCAACCCTCCAATCCTCACTGCTTACCCTTGGAAGACCAAGTCCCTTGCTTAAAAAGCAAGCAAGTTCCAATCTTCACTCCATCCTTGGGAAAGGGTTTCCCAGGTCACTTTCCACCTATCCATTGATCCCTACACTACCGGAACTCTGCCCATCGGTGAAAGTTCGTAAAGAGCAGGGAGACTTAGTTGTGGTGACAATGGGCTAAGCCTCCACAGTTGCCCTTAACCTAGCAGTTGCCCTCTTAAGAACCCCTTTTAGGTCCCCTGCTAGTTTGGGTGGTAACACAGCTCTAGGATGATCCACAGATATCTAACCTCAAAGATCTTCCATCCATGGTTCAATTAGTGCTTTATTGAATCTAACTTATTCATCAAATGAAGGTGGATCATCTATGATAAGGTACACTAACTATTTTTGTAATCATGTGCTTTCATTTAAAGTTTAAGGGTATTCTAGCATGGATCACACAGGCTGAATTGGATGATACACTACTTTAGTTGTATTCTTGTTCCTATTCTTCACCTTGGTGGTTATCCCTTGCCCCTAGTCTAGTGTGACCTTTCTTGAGACGTTTCATTCCACTATCCAAGAGAAGCACATATAGGAGGCACTCATTGATGATGTGCGTGCATGGCAATCAGTAACTCAATAAATTGGGCAAGGAAACTAAGCCATTTTATTAATTTCTAGAAGTTGAGTACATAATATGACAAGAGAAATAGAACCGGGCTAGCTACAGCAAGCAATGCAAAACCCAAGGGAGAAAGTGACGGCTCAGGTGCTGAAAATGCCTCCCTCAATTTCTGCACACTGCCCAGAAAATATTGTTGTTGTTGTTGAAGAAGAACTGCTCAGAAAAATCTGCAAAGACAACACCAACCTCTACACACCAATCCCATTAACCCCAAAAAGGGTTTGGTCTTGTTGACCACTCAACTTGCATTTGAAGTTTTTCCAACCATTAGAACACATTTCAGAGAATCTCAGCGTTGTCAGAACATCCAAAATTTCAGAATTCATCATCATCATTCAGCTTCTAGTCATCATTTTGTATTCCAAATTTTGTTTCCCTGTGGGTTATTGTAAAAATGATTCTAGTATGATGAAAATAATGCCATGTAAAAGGCCTAGGTATCTTAGGATTTTGCTAGAGTTTTCACTCTAGGCAAATTTTTTTCCTCAGCTAATTATTTGTGTTTCTCAACACTAAATAATTAGTTGAATTTTTCTCCCAAATATCCGCCAAAGCTAGAGTGAGGCTTGATGGTAAAGTCTTAGGTGAGTCTAGTGTCTAGAGTCAACATAATTTGCCATACTCGATCATCTCTAAAATTTCGCAGAATTTGGTTGTGTCAAAGTGTCCATTTTTAATTATTAAACAATTTCCCACTAGTCAAGATTTTTAATAATTATTTGATGTAAAATGTAATAAATGTTGTCTATAGAAGTTGTAGGGGGTATGAGTAATCAAAATTAGACCTCTACACCTCAACTTTCTATCTAGACACACTTTAAGGGTGGAAAAATATGTCTTTACCCCTCAAGAACCCATTTTTCTTATTTTTTGGCAAAAAAAAAATGGCAAATAATTAGCCAAAATTGGCCAGAAAATAAAATGAGAAAAAAATAAAAATTATCTCCAAGTGAAAATTATAAAAGAAAAAAAAAATTAAGATGGAAATTTGTTAAAATTGGCAACCAAGGCAAAACTTCATGTGGGTCATCTTATTCATGGCTGATAATATTTTTGTTAGATTCCTCTCGTCGAGAGGTGTAGGATTGATATAAAGATCATCCGATGCCGATAAGTATTCATGGAGATATGAATTTATTTTGATTATGGAATTATTATCAAGCCGACCTACAACTCATGTAGGCTCAGAAGCCCAACAGTCGCATCTATTCAAACACCAACGTTGTGTATAAATACAGGAGGACTTTTCCTCATTTGAACTCACTCATCTCATCACATCTCTCTCTCTCTCTACTACGCAGAAAAGAGTCTCTTCTCTAATGCGCAGAAATGGGTCTCCCTCTCACACATGTGAAGCCAGAAGCTGCCGACACTGACGCTGCAACTACAGAAGTAAAGATTGACCTACGTGGACTAGAAGATCTCCTCATCTGAACTGCGTTGTAGGTTCATCTGAACCTCCTCTGAAAGCCACAACTTTTGGTGGTGGAATCAAGTCAATCCGACAAACAATTTGCGAGATATCGACTGCCCTAGTTTGAAGCCAGAAACTACTGAAACTAAAGCTGCAACTGCAGAAGTAAAGATTGACCTGCCTGGACTAGAAGATCTCCTCATCTGAACTGCACTGTAGGTTCATTTGAATCTCCTCTGAAAGCCGCAACTTTTGGTGGTGGAATGAAGTCAATCCAACGAACGGTTTGCAAGATATCGACTGCCGTAGTTTGAAGCCGGAAACCGTTGAAACTGAAGTTGCAACTGCAGAAGTAAAGATTGACCTGCGTGGACTAGAAGATCTCCTCATCTGAACTGCGTTGTAGGTTCATCTGAACCTCCTCTAGAAGCCGCAACTTTTGGTGGTTGAATCATGCCAATCCGACAGTCGATTTGTGAGATATCGTCTGCCCTAGTTTGATGATGAACTCGCTAATGTTGATGTCGCTGATCTAGGGTTTGCTACTGTTGATATAAATCAGATTTATTGTATTATTTCTCTCTGCTAAATTATTGAAGATAAAAGAAGATTTGATCAAAGGGTTACCCCACACATTGTGGGGTTTGTCCCTGGCTAGCCGCCACATCTTGTGTCTCTTGTCTTGGCTTGTTTTCTATCGATCGTTTAATGTTCTATCTGCACTTTACTTTATGTACATGTGATTGCTAATCTGTGGAATATAATAAGAAAAAGAAGTAAACTGTTATAAACATAGAACATACCATAACTTAACAAAATTCCCAAATATTAAACTCAAGTCAAAAATTTGTTGGAATTCCATTTACCAAGAAGAAATGGCCCAAGGAAAAATTCAATGGTCCAAAAAAGAAGCTAATGACCCAGCAAAATCGAAATTTTTAAAGGATGGTCCATGATTGTTATTTTGAATGAGAGGTTTTCGAGGAGAAAAATGAAGAAAAATATTTTGATGGTCCAAACCACTCCAGGAACAAAAATTGGGTGAATCCAGCGCCTCCTTCAAAGCAAACGTCCCTCCTCCTAGAGATTTGTGCAACTCATCAAAGGATCGAAATTTTTTGAGGTGGATCAAAATCGTTTGTCCTTGGATCTAGCCATTTTCTCAAGGGATCTAGTCGTTTGCTCAAGGGATCTAGCCGTTTTCACTTGGAGAGACTCATCTCCTTCATTTTTTCTATTTAAGGAGGCTTTAAGCTCCTCACAAAAACATGAATGATGTAATCGAGCTCTTGGCTCTAGAAGCTCTACAGAGTTTGTACTGGAATTTTTTTTTTTTAATAAAGAAAAGACTTTGGGGACAAATTTTTGTGGTGTTATTCTTCTATGTCTATGGTAATATCATTCAGAATTTGTTCTTAATACTCTACTAATGTTAATTGATTTTTGTTAGTTCACTTGCCATTTTGGATCTACTGGTGTATAACTATAGGTATCTTGCATTCATATTTGAATTAGAGAATTACTCGATCTAGAAGCGCTAGTGGGTTATTGGTTGGACCCCTAGTCTTCTTTTTCATTGTATTATCTAATTCCTTGTGAATCTAACAAATTTATTCTAAGTGTGTAGAGATCTAAAATTTTTGAAGCATTCCTAAGCATTGGGTAAGTTTTGGTAGGACGAACCAACTCTTAAGAGAATATAAATGGAGGAACCCACATTGATTCTTCCAAAGGCTGTATCAAACAATTTATTTTGAAGGGAGTTACCTTGCCATTGCTTGAAAGCAT
The DNA here is from genome assembly GCA_000404065.3 of Pinus taeda. Lineage (NCBI taxonomy): Eukaryota > Viridiplantae > Streptophyta > Pinopsida > Pinales > Pinaceae > Pinus > Pinus taeda. Next base: position 33,613 of record APFE030298410.1, read on the forward strand.
TCTATATTTCAAAATATACTTCTCTTTTCTAATGATCTTTTTGTTGAGAAATCTAGGGGCAGCAAGTATATGAGATTTCTCTTTCTTTTATAACGGCTTGTGATATATTTTCACTTTTCTTAATTTACTTCTTCTTTTCTTTATTATAATTAGTGTTCTCTATCATCAAACGACTACCAAAACATTAAGAACAATGAGACAATAGGACACAAGTTGTAGGCGATCAGCCAGAGCCAAAACCTCTCCAACTTAAGAGGGAAACCCCACCAGAATTCTCTCTTCTTATAGACCTCCAATTGACAAATTCCAAGGCCTTTAACCCTTGACCAAAACCCTCCAAGACCAAGTCAAACCTTGCTTCAAGCAACTTCTACAAAAATAACTCCCAACAACTTCTTCTGCAATTTTTTTACCTCCCCAACGAAATCTTCTGCAACTTCAACATGCCCAGCGAAATCTCTGCAAAAACCCTTGCACGTGTGAGAAATGTTGGTGTATTCTTGCTCCTTTCTTCTTCGCTTGGGTGGATTCTCTTTCCTAAAGAATTCGGCTTCCAAATAGCTCTGTTTGATGACTTATTTTTACTTCTGCAATTCGACTTCTTCTGCAACAATAGAAGCGCTAATTTCTTCACATATGTGGAGAGTATTAGTTCAAAAACAATCCTAAAAACTCAATTTTCTCTTCATCCTCTTCTTCTTTGCACTCCTTTTCTTTCTTGTGATCGAACTTGAGTGTGTGTAGTGTGTCTTCCAAGTGAGGTCAAGGTCTCCTTTATATAGGCTTCTCATTGGGTCGAATTGTTGGGAATCACAATTGCCATTAGACCAAAACTCGCAGGTGTTAGTCAACGATCACATCGCCAAAGATAAGGATCCACGAGAGGCAATTAGTCCATGTCACAAAACATATGGGGAGCATTGGTTTTATGTAATGTCCAACAATCTCCCCCCCAATGCGAGTCAAGTATGTATAGAACTCATGACCTACGCTTTGATACCACTTGTTGGGAATCCCGATTGTTGTAAGACCATAACTCGCAGGTGTTAGTCAATGATCGCATCGCGAGAGATAAGGATCCACGAGAGGCAGTTAGTCCATGTCACGAAACAGACGAGGAGCATTGGTTTTATGCAATGTCCAACACGAATTGCTCCTTTTAGGCCGACTTGTCCATGGGTGTAGGCCAACTTGAATATTATATCATGATGAGGTCTTCGAGGGTCTTTTGACTCAAATAAAATTTCTTTTTACAATACGTAACATGCCCAAATGAATCTTCAATTCATGACAATAATTTTCTTGACTTGTAGACTCAATGAGAAGCCCTAGAAGCTCTCAGTGGGAGCTTGACCTATAAAATAAATTTCTTTGAGCATGAAACCCATGCCTTAAGAATAGCAATAAATTTATTTTTCTCACTACATTAAATATATAAAATGATGATTATATATGCCATTATGAAGACTGAACCTAGTTACATATTTCAACACTTCACTGAATAATCTAACTCATAGTTGCGGGGGAGCGCCCCCCCCTATCGAACCCGCTCCCGAAGCGCGCTCCGGGCGGGAGCGGCTTGGGAGCGTGCTCCCTAAATCGCTCCAGGACGGGAGCGATTTTCGGGAGCGCACTCCCTCCCAAAAAAATTTCGCTCCCTGCCAATTTCGGGAGCGGCCGCTCCGTCGCTCCCGGAGCGCTTTTTAAAGCCCGGGAGCGATCGGGGAGCGATCGCTCCCGGGCTTTAAAAAATCGCTCCGGGAGCGGGTCGGCGGAAAAAAATTCCACGGACCCGAAAAAAACTAAAATTTTATAATAATAAAAAATTGTTTTAAAAGGCCCTTTGGGCATAAAATCATTTCATTGTGAATGTTTGAAGTAGTTGAGGAGCTTGAAGAGCAAGAGTTTGGAGCAAGGAGCAATTGCTGAAGAGCGAGGAGCGAGGAGCAAGGAGCGAGGAGCAAGCCTGCAGAGGTAAGTAACTTAACAATTTAGCTAATCTAGCTAGTTCAATTTAGTTAGGTAGTAATTTAGGGAATTTAATTTAGTTTATTGAGTATTAAAATGATGAATTGCAATTAAATTAATAAATTAAGTTAATTAATGCCAATAAATGAAATTAATTTGCAGATTGTTGAATGAAAACCCTACAAACATCAAACACCATGGACCTCACCATATTCTGGGCATTTTCCTCTTCCTGGTCCCTTTTATGGTTATTATGGTGTTGGAGGGTAGGAAACGGAGGGGCCAAACTGTAGAGGGGGATGAAGAAGCTGGAGGAAGTGAAATGGGTGAAAACCTCGGTGAGGAGGAGCTGGAGGAGGGTGAACAGGGCACTCAAAAGACTAAACAAGACCCAAACCCCATTGTGGAAATATGTTCACAGGGCTGAAACAGGGAGAGGGGGTGGAACCACTAAATTTCATTGCCCCCATTGCAACACTGATTACACAGGTTCATACACCCGTGCTAGAAGAAACCTCTGCGGGAAAAGGCCATGGGATGGAGA
>APFE030298423.1:0-62040 GCA_000404065.3 Pinus taeda
CTCTCAAATTTATAAGTAAAAAAAAAATAGTATAATCACTATATAATAATTTAGTTATAAGGAGTATTTTAATTAGTTGAGTTCCCATTATTTTACTAATAAGAGATAACAAGGTCAATTTTCCGATTAAATTCTACTAATAAGCAAGTGGAAAGTGATCCCTTTGAGTGGATTTGTCAAATAATAATCCCTTTAAAAAACCATAATAAATCATTCCACAAAGCAATACACTTAGTTTGATTGAAATTTGACTTTAGGCTTTAGTTCTTTGGGTCGTTAATTTTTTGGCATGTGCTTTCTCAAACATATCATTTATGAAAATTATCAATACAGGGATAGTAGGTGTCTCACCGCAATGAAGTTTGTGGAGCAACAAATCTACAAGAACGTTAACTATTATTTCAGTTCGTTACATGTTAAGGATGCATAAAAGTTAATATTGATAATCCCGCCAACAAACATCCATGAACTCACTTATTTTTTCATCTTCATCAAGTTGAATGTCGGTCCAAACATGATGGTCAATAAACAACTTAATCGTTGGAAAATATGAGTTAAGTGTTTATTTCCTCTCTTCTTGGCTTTATATTCTCCCTATTTCACTACAATATGTGACAGATGACTGCCTACATGCGTACGTATTTAACATCAGATAATGTATACCATTTGGAAAAAAAAAAGGTCTTGTTCATATACTCAAATGTTTCCTATGAAAAGGAAACGAACTTAACTCCAATACAAGGTAAAGTATTTTTACATATTAATTTTTAAATTGGTCATTTATGGTATGCTCAAACGTTCAGTAACATTTATTTTAGGTGGACACTCATTTTAATAAAAATAAAAAAACAAAAAAATATATATGAAAATGTAATAAAAGATAATCGTCCTAAACATGATCTTTAAATATAACCATTCAAATTTAGATGGTTTCGAGTTTGGGTGGATTCCATTTTAATAGATAGAAAGATTTAATAATGGTTTTTTAACTTTATTTTTTAAAAGAATGTATATTTTTTAAATATAATATTACATCAAAATTTGTAACAATATAATTAAAAATTGTATTATATGTTGTAAAAGAAATGTCTTAAGGCAGTGATGTAGGAAAGTGTAGCATTAAACTGTTACACTTACATGATGATAATGAAAGTATCCCTTGCAACATCTAGAGCAAAAATCATGGATGTGGTTGATACTCAAAATTAGTTCAACAATTTGAAACATTGTGAAAGCATGCAAAAGATTAAGAACTTTCTTTCTTTGTTGTATAAGTCAAATACAAAACAAAAGGTTGAAATACAAAAAATAAGTAAACTGAAACCAGAATGCATATCGGCCAATATGATTGCAGTCTACAGCACACCATCCTATAGTTGGAATCTAAGTGTTTTGCATGATTTTGTTTTGAATCTTCAATTTAGAGCAGAGACAACATTAGCAAATTCAATTCTTTCTAACTCAACTTATAACATATGGTAGAGTTTAACAGTAAAAGCCAAAATCATTATCCTAAATTAAAACACTTAAAAAGTTTCTGAAATCACTTCCAATATCTCAAATTCCATTGACATGGTCAAAGACGACTATTCCTAAAAAAAACACGTAGATTTTTTTGTAAGAAAACAATATGGTTTAAGCATATATGAGAAAATTTGATTAGATATGGAGTTTCATGCAATGCATGTTAAAACCCCACACAAATGGAAACTTTAATAGTACATGAATAAGGGATCTCAAAGCTTGGTTTCACAATTTTTTCAAAATAAGTTGAAAATCCAATTCATAAACTTAAAAATGAAAATTGTGGAAGCAATTTGAATATATTAACACAAAAATGATAACATTGAGGATTTTGGGTATTTTAATGTTATGCAAATAAATGGAAATGTGTTCCATTAAGTTAAAACAAATCAGATGAATTTCAATATAACAAATAAGATTTAGTGGAATCTAAAGAAATGAAGGAATATCTTTGAAGTCACCTCCCTTATTGTGAAACACATTGGACATTAATATTTTAGAGTACTGAGGCAGGCATTATCTCTAAAAAATTCTAATTCCAATTTTACCTTTTTCCTCTCGAAGACAATTTCAAAATAAAAAATGAAACTAAATCCACTAGTTAAGAGATTAGACATAAATTCCAAATAACCATCTTTGACTTGTCAACCATATAGCTTCATAACATATCATCTTTGCTCGCCTTAAGCCATCCCATTTATATTTGAATTTTTCCTTTATTAATCAAATAGATATTTCACTACACCAAGGAAAAAATCTATGTCTTATGATGGATGCATTGAATAGTTTCTACCCTAGTTCACTTGAAGAATTTTAGGAATCAGGATTTGAATTTGTCAATTTTCATTCATACCAACCTATATAAGTTGAGCTTTGGACATCGAGTGCATCACTCTATTCCCATCAAGTGCCAAAATTTTACCTACTTCAAAACACAATTGTATATTCAAATTGTCCATTCTCACGTTAACAATTAAGGTTTTGCGTATTGTAAAATGTCTTTAGATTTTTGTTGTGAATATGATATCAGATGCAGGTTTTGCATATTGTAAAATATCTTTGAATTTTGGTTGTGAAGATGATATCAAATGCTATGTTTTGTGCGAAAGAGGAATTCCTTTGATGAAACTCATGACTTTTGTTTGGATGAATTATGTAAGTCACTCATTTTAATAGGTGCAAATCAATTTTTCTTTGCCTTTTTGGTGTTCGACCTTGTAAATGGAAAAAGAGTAAATAAATGGAAAGCAAACATTTGGAAATATTTGGCTGCTAGGAGAGAGGCTAAAAGGTGAAACCAAATTTTGTGCTTTCTTTTTAGTTTTGGGCCTTGTAAATGGAAAAATAGTAAAGAGATGAAATGGAAAGAAGATTATTTGGCATATCTGGTTGTGTTTGAAAATGTTGAAAAGTCTGTGCTTCCGTATTTGTAAGCTACGTAAAATAAGCTCTAGAATGTATTTTATATGTACAACTAACATGTAGTATTAAATCCTTACAGTCTATAGAGAAAGTAGTTTAGATGTTCGTAATCTATGTTTAGACGAGTTCTTTGAAATTTATTTTTGGCATAAATGTTTGTTAAAAGGGGTATTCACTTATTATTAACTCTTGAAAGAATTTTGACAATCATTTTGATTTCTTTTCATGCCATGTTATCACTCAAGTTGTTCCCCAGGAAAATTCTGAGGGAATACAACTGAGGTTACCACAGACCAATCTTTTAGAGACAAATTCTAGCCCATCTGCATCCAGAGAGGGCTCTCTCTTTGTAATTTAGCTTTGTTTAAGTTATATTAGGCTAGTTATGAAGTACAAGGTTTTGGTTTTGAGTTTTGGATGGTGGTGTTTAGTAGAACTGGAGTATAAGGCTGAGAAGTTCAGTTCATTGGGCTAATGGAGGCTATGAATTTGAACTACCGAATATGGCTTCTTTGACAAAGGGTGATACTACAGATCAAGGTAATCAATCTTGGAACAATTTCAAATGCGGGAATCAGTTGGAATGGAAGCGAGTTGGTGAAGGGAAATTAAGAATCCTTCATCATCTAGGCAAAGGGAAATTATATGACTATTACCAAGGAGCAGCTAAGAATTCCTTGTTTAATATTCAAAGTGAAAGAACCAGTGGTAATAGGAGCAGTTAAGAAATCTTGTTTATCTTAATTCTGAAAAAAAATAAAATAAGTAATAATAGATATTGAACACAGAGTGTGAATAAACAAATTATGTGCTATTATTTTTCTCTATTACTAAGATTATGAAACATATATGAAGTTTGCAAACAAAGGAAACTATAAAACGTAAGTGAGAAAAAACTTATTGATCCATAAACTCACTCAAGAATTTTGTAGCAGGGCTAAGAGCATCAAATCCACATTCAGATAGTGCAGCAACAATGATAATCAACAGCCTATGTATTCAACAAATCTTCAGAGTTACAGCACAGTCTAGAAAAGATATCACCAACCAACCCCGAATAGTTTGCCTAGGGAGGTATTTCAGGTGGCTGGGAGGTCGACTCTCCCTATTTTTCTTGTAAAGCTTTCTCCAATGCATGCTCTGTCTCAGTGAATCTTTGATTCATTCTCATCAGCAAATCCATCATGTCCTCTTCTTCTTTTTGCTGCGCAACCTCAGTGGTTTGTGGATGCATAGTAATAGGGAGCTTCAACTGCTTTCTCCGGGCTGCAATGTCTTCCTCCTTTTTAATTAATGCCTATATGCCTTTGGCATCTTTGGGATCATGTCCCAGCTCAATGATAATCTCTTCCAAGGACTTGATTCTATTATCCTTTGCTAAAGAGGAAGCTTTTTCTAAGCCCAATTGGGCAGATATGTTATTCAATGAATTCTATAACTTGTGAGCCAATAATGCTTTATCCGCCATTGTAGAGTAGACCATTTCTCCAGTTTGCTTATGTAACTCAATCTGGTCCATTGGATGGATGTCTTTGGAGAAAACTTCCAAATTGGTCCTGATGTAATCAGCAGTTGAGTGTGGCTGTTGCATTGTGGCTTGAAGTGACTGAGGATCATTTTCCCTTCCTGAATATCATATGCTGCCATTAACCTTTGTTGATTAGTGGGGGCCATATTCAGCAAGTGAGTATAAAGTTGAATTATTATTGGCTCATTCTTAGCCTTTATTTTAGTAAATGTTCTCTTAATATCAGAGGCTTGCTTGCTTTGTTGCTTGTTGTGTTTCTTGGAGGATGAAACCTCCACACTATGCTGCTTTCTAGCTCTTGCTGGTATGAGCTAGTTGATGTGCCCACTATTGGAGAGGTTTGATGTTCGGTCGTCCCCTCACCTCTCATGCTTCCTATTGTTTCTTTAAAGATTTTCTCTTCGGAGAGAGGATTTAACCTTTGCCTTTTTTCCCCTAGTTGTTTTGTTGGTCCACTCACGGGGGTGCTTTCCTCTCTGTCCCTTTTCTTTCCTCTTTCCTCATTTAGAGGAGTTTGTAGTGGAGGGATCTCAGTTTCCTTTGTTTGTGCCGAAGGGGCTTACCTTTGGCTTTATTCCTTTGATGTAGCTAGCTAATCTATCATTGCTTCTTGCTCTGTGTCTATTACCTCTTTGCCCTTAGCTGACCCTGTGCTGGCTTTTTGTGTGGGCTACTGAGAAGTCTCAGCAAAGGATGTATCGCCTCCTATGTGCTCGGGCAGTTTGAAAGATACCTGTCCAAAAGAGTTCAATTCAATCATTTTCTCAAGCTCTTTCATACCTTTCTCCATTTTTTCTTCCTCGGTAACTTCTTCTACCAATGTACCCTCTACCCACTCATTCTGATTGGCAAATTGCTCTATTTCAGGAAGCCTAGAATGTTTATAGGCTGATAGCCTGTATTTTGCTCTCCTATTACTTATGAAATCATTTGGGTCATAGGGTACCCAACAAAAACTCTTTTTCAACTTGAGATCTTCTCCCAATATTTTGTCAGCATCTGCTCAGGCTTCCTTCTTATTAATGATAAAAGGGCCTAATTGATTGTTTATTCTCAACTGGGCCTTTTTCTTTGTACTATGAAAGTGAGTTAAGTTTGCATTTGTGAGTTGCCTGAAATACTCCAAGGAAAATAGTCTCATAGGTACATATTTAGGTAGCTTATAAGGACAGAGCTCACAGCCATATATTCTGACTTCAGTGTGATTCTGGTAGAGGTACCAATCACCTATTTTGTGGCTTTTAGACAACTGTAAAATCTTTTGCATCTCAACAGAAAGCCTAGGAGGAGGAGTTTTCATTAATAGAGAGGAGACCGGATATACAAACAGGTCAATGAACTCATAGTAGGTATAAGGAGAGTCAAAAACATGGTGGAAGATTGAGGTTCAAAATACTACAGATCTTCTTTCTCCTTTGGAATCCAATTTTTTGATAGGAAACTGAAAATTGTTTGTTTGATAGTATAAGAACAAATGATATATATAGGATGAGTACTTGAAGACTCCCTCTCTGTCTAGACTCATGAATTGCTCATGTATCTTATTCGCTATGAAGGTGGAAAAATCATATTTAACAGTAGGAGGCTTTCCTAGAGTAAAAATGGATAACATAACTAATGTGGTCTCATCAACATACTCACTTGTTCTGAATCCCAGTATGTAGGATATCATATCAATGATATATTTCCCAGCCTCATTGAACCAGACATGGACATAGGAAGGTGGCTCTTTTGGTTGGCGATCTGGCCTCATAAATAATTGAGCTATTCTGGTTATCTCTGAACTGGGCAGTTTAGGACCCTCTTCAAGTAAGAATCCCATAGAGGGAGGAGCTAGAGGTTGAGTAGGTTTAAAGTGAAATATTTCATTTATGGACTTAGGAGTAATGTAAAAGAGGACATTTCCAGATGGAGTCATCACAGCTCTTTGAGTGGGGTCATAATTGGCACAGCATAAATGGATAATTTCTTGGAAAATATTGACAGAGTGGAGGTAGTATATCGGAAAATTGGATTCCCATATTCCATAGACATCAGAATTGTTCCTATAACTGTTCCTGATTTCACAAAATGCTTGGAAATGGTTTTTATCACCCATTAAGTCTTGAATCTGAAAGTATGTATGAGCTAGGGATAACCATTCCAACCTTGTGTGGTGCATTGAGGGGTGCAACATTGAGGGCCACAGGTGCGGGGGCTTCCATGTTTTCTCACTGTGTTTTGGCTATGGAAGTTGGGCTTTTGTAGTAAAACTATGCAAACAATATTTCTGGGGCTACTTTTTTTTTCGGAAATTGCAGGCCATAGTGGATTTAAACTTAGCTCGTTGGGTGAATTTACATGGAAAAACGAAGTTTGCAGAGTTTTTCTTTTCCGTTGTAAAAATGGGTAAAACCAGTGGTTCTGGTGGGCTTTTTTGAAGGCAATACGATGAATTTAACAAGAATTTGGTTCTTTTGGACAATTTTGCAGAGAAAACCGAAATTCACAGGGTTTAGAAGTAGGACCACGGTAAATACCTATTTTTTTAACGGTGCACTGGAGTAATTTGTAGGTTTGGATGATGAATTTGCAGAGTGGGATGTCGGATTAGGCTAGCCGGGTGGCGAACTAGAGCTTTGGTAGCAACCTCGTCGTAATTTGCATGTAATAGTCATGCAGAGAAAAACAGGTGAAAATGAGTGAAAATGACGTTTTCACAGGTTTCTTAACAAAAATTGACTTTGGCAGGTTTTGGCACTTTTTGATCGGATGATGTCAGCATGACGAAGTTTTTTGTCGTGTAGCGGGGACGTGGCGGATGACGTCGCGGTGGTGACGTGGTAGTGGTGATGTGGTAGCGGTGATGTGTTCATGATGTCAGCGGGGGTGCTAGCAAGGTAAGTGGTATTCCTCGCACTGCTTTATTGGCTTAACTGGTATCGGAGGAGGGGCAACAAACACGGCGGGAGGGCACTGCGTGTCCCTTGTATCACATAAATACTGCCCAATTCCCCGGATGCTAATCTTTGGTCATCGGAGGGGTTCCAATATTGTTCTGGGTCATTGGATGGGGAGGCCCAGATCCAATGGTTGGCAGCGACAAGAACTAGCGGAGGGATATGGCGTGGGGACCCACCATTATTTTAATGTTTTATAATATATCAGGGCTATTATGATACGCTACGAGGAGGTTTAAGTATTGATTAACCAAACGTTAATCAAACTTTATAAATGCGTGCGTGGGGAGGGTTGTCCATAAGGTTTCGAATAAACCTTGGACCTTCTTAAACATTAGTATATGGCTATAACTAAGCCCGGGGTGGGATATTAAAAATTTCAGGTTTTTTTTATGTATTTTATATAGTACGGGCATGGGGGGAAGTATAGGGATTTATATAATATAGTTAATATGTTAATATGAAATTTCGAAATGATATGATAATGAGCACTAAGTTGTACAGTGATACTTAGGCTATAGGCAGAGTCAAAAGAAGAAAGATTTTACACAAGAAATGTGGCTTCTAGTTTTAAGCAAAATGTCATTGTTCTTAAACTTTTTTCACCAAATGGAGTGTTCTTAGGAGTATTGAGCAGATCTGAACATCCTTGAAGGGAGGTTAGTGAGTGATTTTTGGGAGAAGAGTGAGGGAAGTTAGTCATGCTTCATTTGTTTCGTAGCCAAACCATTGCCATTGTGCTTATGATATTCATGAGAGATGAGTTATCTTTGAAAGACAAAATTACTCATAAGTCTGCTTCTGCAACATCAAAACTGCCTACCCAGCCTATTACATATAATATTTTTTCTTCCTTTTTCCTTGGGTGCATTTGAACTAGTAAACCCTTACTCTCTTCTTTTGTTTTAGTTGCCCTCCTATCTAAGTCTGCCGTTATTTCTTTCAAGGGCTCAGATTTAGCTGTTGAGACCCTTTGCTTCTCTACCTAACTATTTTTCTTCCAATCTTGAATTGTTTGAATAGACTTTATTCTCTATCTCTAAAACAAGAAATTTAAACATGAACTAGCAAAGATTGAGCTGTTTGGCCTTCCATCAACTGTGTCAAGAGTCCACCAATTGTACATCATCAGATTCTTTGCAAAAATAGAGCAGTAGTGGCATTTTGGGCTAGCACACTTTCATGGTCTACTTTATTTGGGGTTCATTTATTTTCTTTTGACCAATTCATTATTTTTGCCCTTTGATTCTTCTTTTGGGGCAGACCTTCTTTTCATTTTTTAATTTTTTTTTTGATTTCTTGGTAATATGCAACACCTTTGCAACCAGCCAAAGGTTTGAACATATTAGATCTTATCAATGCCAATCATGAAAAATGACACCTATTGGTATAGGAACCGAATAGTGGCTCCACTTGGGGATGACTTTTCTTAATGAAAATTCAAGAACAGCAGGTCAAATTGCCTTCCGTACAACTCTTGCTACACTTTGAAATTTTTCTGTGCTGTAAGTGAACCAACTGTATAGAGGACCAATTAAAAATTATGCACATTTCTCATGGGCTGGTCCGAACAATTAGACCTGTTTTGTTTCTCTGAACTGTGCCTTTGTTGGTTGTTTTATTACAGTTATGACAATTGTAATTTGTGAAGCTTAGGGCCTTCACTTCGGGCTTCAACTTCAATAGACTTGCTATCCAATCCAAACCTAGACATTTGTCAAATATAAAATATGTACAGGTTGAGACAAAACTGCCTTAGCTAGACAACTCAAAATAGTGCTTAAGCATTCGGCCATTAACTGGCCCTCCCTCTGCTTCTGTGCCATCCAGGCTTCTTAAAAAGTAAGTATTGTTTCCTTGTATAGCCTGGATGATAAAAGGTCCTCTCCATAGAAAGTCAAACTTCCCATGTTTCCCTTTATCTTCTCTCCTTGAGTCCCATTTCAAAACTTCTTCTCCAATATAAAAATCCTCTGCTTTAGTCCCTTTATCAAATACCTTCTTTAGCTTTTCCTGTAACACTTGATACCTCTGATATACTTCTTCTCTGGTCTGTCGTAGATGAATAGTTTGATTTATCTTTCTCTGAATGTCATTAGGTTCTGCCTGTACTTCTTGTAGCAACTTCATCACAAGGGCTCCCAAAGATGAAGGAAAAATGGTCTCCATACCATAAACTACCTCATAGGGGCTTGTTCCAATGGATCTCTTTGTAGTCAATCTGTCTGCCGAGAGTACATTGATAAGCTTTTTATGCTAGTTTTTCTTGTTTTCTTCCAATACTTTCTTAATGATATTGATCAAGATTTTATTGGATGACTTAGCTAAACCATTACCTTGAGGGTAATAGACTGTGGAGTGACCTAAGGAGATGTGGAACTTGTGATAAAAATTGATCATTCTCTTGGATTTGAAGGTAGCAACATTATCTATTATAATCTTTTCAGGACAACCAAATCTGGATAGGATGTTGGTTTCTAAAAATTGCATGATCACTGACTCATTTTCTTTACTACAAGGGATGGCCTCTATCCACTTGGTGAAGTAATCAGTGGCAATAAGGATCCATTTGTGTTGGCTAGAGGATGGACGGTGAATTTCCCCTATAAAGTCTAAACCCCATTGTTGGAATGGTCTTTCAATGGAAATTGGCTTGAGGGGTAAAGGTAAAAGCTTCTTCTTGCCTTCAACGATTTGGCATTTATGGCAAGAAGTTACAAATTTCTTCACATTAGAAAATAGGGTGGGCCAATAAAATCCATCCCTTAGGATTTTATCAGCAGTTGATTTCCAATACAAATGTCCACCACAGTCCCCTGCATGAAATTCTTTCAACACTTTGTCAGTTTCATCCTCTGTTAAACAATTTAATAAAATGCCTTCATGATTTTTCCAAAACAAGGCATCATCTAAAACACAGAATTTCGAAGCTTTCATTTTCAGAAATCTTTTCTTAGTTCTGGATAACCCTAGAGGAGCCTGCAGGTTTGGCAATACATAAATTATATCAGCATACCAAGGTGATTGTCCGCGGATGGCGGCGAGCCCCCGTCAATAGGGGGCTTTTTCAGATCCAGGTAAATGGGGGGGATGATCCATAAGGGGATTATGAATATAAATGCCTGAATATCTTCCTGGAGCAGCCCCCCCCCCTACCGACGAATCTGGAAGAGGGGCCGGCCCCGTAGTTGCCGTCTCTCTCTCGGGAAGATATATGAGCGGCTCCAAGGACCCGAAGGTGTCCGAGGATATCTCCAAACCAGATACGGGGGGTTGGCATAGAGCCAACCAGAAGCCTAAAGAGGCTTGATTGATCTGTGGAGTCGCCATCTCTTGTTCATTATCCAGCTCATTGATGTCAAGGGCCTAAAAATTGGTTTCAGTCATGAGTTTAGCTAATCCTTGTCCCTTTATTAGCTTTGTTGGTTTAATTTCCATGTCATATTCTAGAATGGTGGCTATCCATTTTCCATGTTTTCCTTCAATTCCCTTATGAGTTAGGATATCTTTGACAACAGTATTTGGCACATAAGCAATTACATGAGAGTATAAAATATACACTCTGAAGTCATTAATAGCTTTTACAAGGGCACAAGCCTATTTTTCCCTGATTTGATATTTTAAAGGTGCATCCCTCAGTGCTTTGCTAAAGAAGGCTATGGGTTTTTCATGTCCTTCATCATCCTTTTGTAGCAAGACAGTGCCAATAGTATGTTCTGAGGCAAAGGAAAAGATTATGAAGTCCCTATCAAATTTTGGGCTGGTAAGGATTGGTGTTTTAGTTAAAGCCAATTTGATTTCATCAAATTCCTGTTTGGCCTCTAGTGTCCACTTGACCTTGGAATCCTTCTTTAACATGTTATTTAGCAGTCTGATTAATTCAGCTAGATTAGGTATGGATCTTCTCAAAAAGTTGATCTTCCTTAGGAAAGCTTGAAGTTCTTTGATATTTCTAGGGTGAGGAACTTGTAGAATGGCCTGTATTCTATCAGGATCAATTATTATGCCATCTTTTGAGATTATGTGGCCTAACAGTTTGCCCTCTTCTAGGCCAAATAATGACTTCTTTGGATTTAGTGATATACCATATTTTCTGCAGATGAAAAACACTTGTCTGAGATGATCTAGGTGTTCCCTATCTGACTTGGAAAATGCAGTAAGATCATCCAGGTATACGACTAGGAAATCATGAATTTCTTTAGCAAAATATATGTCCATTGCGCGCTGGAAAGTCGCCCCTGCATTTTTGAGTCCGAATGGAATTTTTACATACTTGAAAGTTACCCAAGGTGTTGTAAATGCAGTCTTATCTTGATCATCAGGGTGAACTAAGATCTGGTTGAAGCCTGAAAATCCATCCAACAGTGAAATCCTAGAAGCACCTACTAGCCTCTGTAAAATGTCATCCATCTTGGGTAATGGATAGTTGTCTTTTAGGGAGACATTGTTGAGATGCCTCAAATCAACACAAAGCCTGATCTCTCCTATTTTCTTCCTAGTTGGCACTAAATTGGAGACCCATTTAGAAAATCTAATGGGTGCAATTATCCCAACATCATACATTTTTTTGACTTCTTTTTCGATCAGAGGGAGGAGTACAGGATTGACCCTTTTGAGTTCTTTCTTGAAAGGTTTTTGATTTTCTTTGAGGGGTATTGTGTGTTGAATAATAGAGGTATCATAAGACTTGAGATCTTCATAACTCCATGCAAAATCATCCTGAAATTATTTGAAGAGTTCACTATATTTAAGCTTTTGGTCAGGTGGCAAAGTTTTGGACAAATTTATCATTTTGGGATTTTATTCAGTCCCTAAATTACAGTCCTCGATTTTAGCATTTAGAGGCTACATTTTGGGTTTCCTAGAAATGTCATTTGAGTCAAAGATGTCCTCAAGGGGGGTTAATCCTATAGGTAAACAATTGTGCTTTAACTCAATCACTTCAGTTTCACCTCCAACAATATCTCCAAATTCTATTTTTTCAAGCTCTTGCAACTCTTTGGTGGTAAAATTTGTTGGATGTAGCATTTGAGTTGTTCTTTTAGCTGAAATATGTGTTTCAGTTTTGTATGTTTGATCATTTTCACCCGCAGTGCTTGTATCTACTTTAGTGCTGGAAAATTCTTCTTTCAGAGTTAAGAAATTGTTAATTTGAGTGTCATTATCAAACACCTACGAGTTTTTAACATTTTCAGGCATAGTTGGTCTATTTCTAATCTCAGTTATAAAGTTATGATTAGGCTCAAATGGTAGTCTACAAGTACTGGCAAAAGTTGCTAGACTGTGAGCATGTAGATTGTGTTTTCTTGGGATTTTAGCTAACTGAGCTTACAGGAAGGTTTTGAGAATTTCGATTGTTGCGCCTCTGTATGATCTTAATCTTAGATCATTTTTCAGGAACCTTCCTTTTATTTGTTGAATAATTAAATCAGAGTCTCCCAAAATTGATACCCTTGATGCACCTAGGCTTTTGATCAGTTTGAGTCCCAGCAAGAGAGCTTCATATTCAGCTATGTTATTAGTGCATCTAAAATTCAACCTATATGCATGTCCCTCAGCATGATCATTCTTCATGTTATGAATCCAAATGCCTACTCCTACTCCAAGTTTATTGACCGATCCATCAAATTCCAAATACCATAGGTTTTCTTGATTATAACTAGTATTCAGATTCTTGGAAATTTGTTGACTGGTGAGATTTGGATTTTCAATCTCTTTTGGTTTTTCTTGTGTGACCAGTATATCATTGCTGTCAGTAATTTCTTGAATTCGAACAGTGGATTTTTCATTTAGGAGTTCTTCTTGCTTCAAAGCCATAACTTTGACATTAGTTGAGGCGTGAATCTCAGCATTGTATAGGATGAAAGAATCCATGTCTGAATGCATAAAATAGATGGGAAAATTTTGGGGTTTGTCTTGGCTACTGACTACATACTTTATCAAAGTTTATCTGTATAGCCTTTTTGGTTGACCAAATAGTGATATGGTGGCATAGGACATGTCAAGTTGCAAAGATCCCTGAAGCTTGGCACCCCACGATCTAGATAATAGCATTCTATATTTGGGTGGAATATGAGCCACCAGCACATCCATTAAAATTGTCTTGGCAAGATATTGAACCAATGATACACAAAGATCTTTAATTAATCCTAGGCACCTAACTTGGCTAAAATCAAATGAGAATAGGTCTTTGTATGGCCAGGTTATGTCTAGTTCCAATTTTTCCATCACTGATTTGGGCATCAAATTGTGAGAGGCCCCAGAATCAAACATAGCATTGTGAAGTACTTTATCATGAACGTTTAGACTTACATAGAAAGGAGGAACACCTCCATCCACTGATTTCCCATTTACTTCAGTGCCAAAAATAAGTTCAGGTTGGTCATCAAGGACATTACTGCATCTATAATCTCTAAGATTTGAACGGTTCTAGTAATTTGCTCTCTATAGACATCATGCTTAGCCAATTCAGATAGTGGAATGGCTATCTTTAACTTGCCTATTTCTGTTTCAAAGTTAAAAGCCTTTTATATTTCTATTTTGGCATTTCGAGCAGCAAGGTTTTCCTTCTCTGTTGTATTTTCTGTATCTACCTCTTTTACAGGAATGTTGTCGTGATCTATAGATGTTTCTATGGGGATATTTGGAGGTTCTCTCACAATTTCTTTGGAAGGCATGCCAGTTGAAGATTGTTTATTATGTTCTTGATCATCTAAAACATCCTCAACTGTTAGTCTGTTTGGGTTGGGAATTTCTCTAGGAGGAATTTGGGTAGGAGCATTCCTGTTTTTAGCTTTTGTATATTGTTTGGTTTATTTCTGCTTATTGTCATCAAGAGCATCTATTCTCCTACTTCTCAGGTTATACTATTTATGGACTTCATAGACAGCTGTGTCATATCCCTCCTTAAAATTAAAGGATTCCCCTGGTTGAATTTGAAACTAACCCAAAGTGTGGGCCTCTTGGTCTTCTTGGGTTAGAAAAATTTGTTGTCCGTTATTGAGACCCATTAAGTTAATATGAGTATCTTCCACGGGCTCACTAGAAGTTGAAGCTTCATCATAGTTTTCTTGAAATGGGGGTCTGATGTTTTGGTCAGGGCCAGTTTTACCAGTGTTAGTGTTTTGGTTTTTTCTAGAGTTTGGATTCCTCCCAATATTGGTTGGTTGGCCATCCCAAGATGATTTCCTCTCAATAGTTTCTACTCTACCCCCAAGTCTGTCCATTCATTTAATGATCACATCTAATTTTTGTTCAAATGTAGAAGGTTCTTCCTTAAAAGTTGTCCCTCTCTCAGATCTAGCCCAATTTCGTTTAGAAATCAAATTGGCCTCTACACTAACAGCTATACTCTGCATGTCTTCTAAGGTTGGAGGAGCTCTTTCCCTAAGCTAGTAAGCCATGTCAGAGTCAAATCCATCAGGGAATTTAATCAAGGCCAGGTTTGGTGGAGGTTTGAGATTCTGAGGGATAACATTGTATACATTATTAAATCTAGCACAGTAATCTTGGACACTTTCTTGTGGGCCTCTTTTCAAGTTCTCATATTCTGAGAGGATGTGTAGAGGGTCCTTCTTCTTTTCCCATCTGTTCAAGAAAGTTTGATAAAGGGTTTGTGAATCAGCAATTCTGTTTGTAGAGAGAGCCCTAAACCAAGTCCTAACATCACCGGTTAAGCTTTGGACAAAATTTTTCATTCTGACATCATCATCATCAATCTCATAATTCTAAAAATAGTCGGTCATTTTCTTTGTATGTTGTTGTGCAGTGTAAGTGCCAGTACATCAAAATAAGTGACTTTGCTTTGATAATCTTGAGGCATAGCCCTTGGATTAGTAGGTAATTGTAAGGGAGCATATCAGTTTTCCATGCTTACAGGGATAAGTGTAACAACTGGAAGAGCAGTGATAACAGTTGAAATATGTGTTGTAGATGAGGGAGTGGAAAAGATGGTTTGGAGTGCAGATGGTAAACCAGGTGAAGCAACAGTAATCGAAGATAGAACTTGTGATTTTCCAGCCGTAAGCTCAGTTTGGATAGGGTTCTGCTGAGGTGTATTAAGGTTTAAATCAACATAATTTTTTTGATTATCTCAGCTTCTAAGGTTCTTAGGGATAAAATTAGGATTTTCAAAGATAAGTGGAGGATTTGGATCCCGACTTGATCTGGTATAACAGGTCTTCTTCTTTGGAGCCAACTTCTGACTATATTTTTGGTTTTTCCCCGAAATATATGAAGAATACAAAATTTAAAAATATGTTTCTAGGAAGTTTGAATGAAAATCTTGAATTTTCCTAAAGATTTATTGAAAAAAGGAAACTGATCAAGTCTTTGAGACAACTGTTCAAAGCCTAGAACCAGGCTGGAGATAGACTAAAGAAGCTTTTATTTACTACTGTAATTGCATAGCAAAAATAGTTTCAAAGGCTATCTGGCTCACTCCAGGCTCCAACTGTAGATTTAAGAAATAAACAGCAATAACAAATAATCATTTAGTTCCCTAGCGGAGTCACCAATGATGTTATCACTCAGGTTGTTCCCCAAGGAAATTCTAAGGAGGGAATACAGTCGAGGTAACAACAAACCAATATTTTACACATAGATTCTATCCCATCTGCATCCAAAGAGGGCTCTCTCTTTGTAATATAGCTTTTCTCAAGTTATATTAGGCTAGTTATAAAATACAAGGGTTTGATTTTGAGTTTTGGAGGGTGGTGTTTAGTAGAACTGGAGTATAAGGCTGAGAAGTTCAGTCCATTGGGCTAATGGAGTCTATGAGGTTGAACTACTAAATATGGTTTCTTTGACAAAGGGTGATACTACAAAGCAAGGAAATCAATCCTGGAACAATTTCAAATGCTGGAATCAGATGGAATGGAAGCTAGTTGGTGAAGGGCAATTAAGAATCCTTCATCATCTAGGCAGAGGGAAATTATATGACTATTACCAAGGAGCAGCTAAGAATTCCTTGTTTAATATTCAAAGTGAAAGAACCAGTGGGAACAGGAGAAGTTAAAAATTCTTGTTTATGCTAATTCTGAAGAAAACATAAGTAATAATAGAGATTGAAAACAGAGTGTGAATAAACAAATTATGTGTTATTCTTTTTCTCTATTACTAATATTATGTAACATATATGAAGTTTGCAAACACGGGAAACTGTAAAACGTAAGTGAGAAAAAACTTATTGATCCATAAACTGACTCAAGAATTTTGTAGCAGGGCCAAGAGCATCAAATCCACATTCAGATAGTGCAGCAACAACGATAATCAACAACCTTTGTATTCAACAAATCTTTAGAGTTACGACGCAGTCTAGAAAAGATATCACCAACCAACCCTGAATAGTTTGCCTAGGGAGGTATTTCAGGTGGTTGGGAGGTTGACTCTCCCTGTTTTTCTTGTAACGATTTCTCCAATGCATGCTTTATCTCAGTCAATCTTTAATTCATTCTCATCATCAACTCCATCATGTCCTCTTCTTCCTTTTGCTGTGCAACCTCAGTGGTTTGTGGATGCATAGTAATAGGGAGCTTCAACTACTTTCTCAGGGTTGCAATGTCTTCCTCCTTGTTTTTAATTAATGCGTGTATGCCTTTGACAGCTTTGGGATCATGTCCCAACTCAATGATAATCTCTTCCAAGGACTTGATTCTGTTATCCTTGGCTAAAGAGGAAGATTTTTCTAAATCCAATTGGATAGATGTGTTATTCAATGAATTCTATAACTTGTGAGCCAATAATTCTTTATCCGCCAATGTAGAGTAGACCATTTCTCCAGTTCGCTTATGTAACTCAATCTAGTCCATTGGATGGATGTCTTTGGAGAAAACTTCCAGATTGGGCCTAATGTAATCAACAACTGACTGTGGCTACTGCATTGTGGGCTTGAAGTGACTAAGGATCATTTTCCCTTCCTGAATATCATATGCTGCCATTAAACTTTGTTGATTAGTGGGGGCCATCTTCAGCAAGTGATTATAAAGTTAAATTCTTATTGGCTCATTCTTAGCCTTTATTTCAGTAAATTTTCTCTTAATATCAGATCCTTACTTGCTTTGTTGCTTGCTGTGTTGCTTGGAGGATGAAGCCTCCACACTATGTTGCCTTTCTAGCTCTTACTGGTATGAGCTAGTTGATGTGCCCACTATTGGAGAGGTGTTGTTCAGTCATCCCCTCACCTCTCATGCTGCCTATTGTTTCTTCAAAGATTTCGTCTTCAGAGTGAGGATTTAACCTTTGCCTTTTTTCCCCTAGTTGTTCTGTTGGTCCACTCACGGGGGTGCTTTCCTCTCTGTCCCTTTTCTTTCCTCTTTCCTCATTTAGAGGAGTTTGTAGTGGAGGGATCTCAGTTGCCTTTGTTTGTGCCGAAGGGGCTTGCCCTTGGGTTTGTTCCTTTGATGTAGCTAGCTGATCTGTCATTGTTTCTTGCTCTGTGTCTATTACCTCTTTGCCCTTAGCTGATCCTGTGCTGACTTTTTGTGTGGGCTACTGAGAAGTCTTGGCAAAGGATGTATCGCCTCCTGTGTGCTCAGACAGTTTGAAAGATACCTGTCCAAAAGAGTCAAGGTCAAGTGTTTTTTCAAGCTCTTTCATAGCTTTCTCCATTTTTTCTTCCTTGGTAACTTCTTCTACCAATGTACCCTCTACCCACTCATTCTGATTGGAAAATTGCTCTATTTCAGGAAGCTTAGAATGTTTATAGGCTGATAGCTTGTATTTTGCTCTCCTATTACTTATGAAATCATTTGGGTCATAGGGTACCCACCAAAAACTCTTTTTCAACTTGAAATCTTCTCCCAATATTCTGTCAGCATCTGCCCAGGCTTCCTTCTTATTAATGATAAAAGGGCCTAACTCATTCTTTATTCTCAACTGGGCCTTTTTCTTTGTGCTATGAAAGTGAGTTAAGTTTGCATTTGTGAGTTGCCTGAAATACTCCAAGGAAAATAGTCTCATAGGCACATATTTAGGCAGCTTATAAAGACACAACTCACAGCCATATATTCTGACTTCAGTGTGATTCTAGTAGAGGTACCAGTCACCTATTCTGTGGCTTTTAGACAACTGTAAAATCATTTGCATCTCAACAGAAAGCCTAGGAGGAGGAGTTTTCATTAATAGAGAGGAGACCGGATATACAAACAGATCAATGAACTCACAGTAGGTATAAGGAGAGTCAGAAACAAGGTGGAAGCGTGAGTTCCAAAATACTACAGACCTTCTTTCTCCTTTGGAATCCAATTTTTTGATAGGAAACTAAAAATTGTTTGTTTGATAGTATAAGAACAAATGATATATATAGGATGAGTACTTGAAGACTCCCTCTTTGTCTAGACTTGTGAATTGCTCATGTATCTTATTCGCTATGAAGGTGGGAAAATCATATTTAACAGTAGGAGGCTGTCCTGGAGTAACAATGAATAACATAACTAATGTGGTCTCATCAACATACTCACTTGTTTTGAATCCCAGTATGTAGGATATCATATCAACGATGAATTTCCCAGCCTCATTGAACCAGACGTGGACATAAGGAGGTGTCTCTTTAGGCTGGCAATCTGGCCTCATAAATAATTGAGCTATTCTGGTTATCTCTGAACTAGGAAGTTTAGGACCCTCTTCAAGTAAGAATCCCATAGACAGAGGAGATAGAGGTTGAGTAGGTTTAAAGTGCAACATTTCATTTATGGACTCAGGAGTAATGTAAATGAGGACAATTCTAGATGGAGTCATCACAGCTCTTTGAGTGGGTCATAATTGGCACAACATAAATGGATAATTTCTGGGAAAATATTCATAGAGGGTTGGCAGTATATGGGCAAATTGGATTCCCATATTCAATAGACATCAGCATTGTTCCTAAAACTATTCCTAATTTCACAAAATGCTTGGAGATGTTTTTTATCACCCATTAAGTCTTGAATCTAAATGTCTCTATCAGCTAGGGGTAACCATTCCAATTCCTTGTGCGGTGCATTGAGGGGCACAACATTGAGGGCCACATGTGCGAGGGCTTCCATGTTTGCTCACTGTGTTTTGGCTGTGGAAGTTGGGCTTTTGTAGTAAAAGTATGCAAAAAATAGTTTTGGGGCTTCTTTTTTTTCGAGAATTGCAGGCCACAATGGATTTAAACTTAGCTCGTTGGGTGAATTTAAAGGGAAAAACGAAATTTGCAGAGTTTTTCTTTTCCGTTGTAAAAATGGGCAAAAACAGTGGTTTTGGTGTGCTTTTTTGAAGGCAATACAATGAATTTAACAAAAAATTGTGTCTTTTGGACAATTTTCCAAAGAAAGCTGAAATTCATAGGGTTTAGAAGTAGGACCATGGTAAATACCTGTTTTTTAACGGTGCACTGGAGTACTTTGCAAGTTTGGACGACGAATTTGCAGAGTGGGATGTCGGATTAGGCTGGCCGGGTGGCGAACTGGAGCTTTGGTAGCAACCTTGTCGTAATTTGCATGTAATAGTCGTGTAGAGAAAAACAAGTGAAAATGAGTGAAAATGACATTTTCATGGGTTTTTTTAACAAAAAGTGACTTTGGCAGCTTTTGGCACTTTTTGGTCGGATGACATCAGCATGACAAATTTTTTTGTCGTGTAGCAGGGACGTGGCGGATGACGTGGTGGTGGTGACATGGTAGCAGTGACATGGTGATGACGTCAGTGGGGGGGTTAGCGAGGTGGTAAGCGGTATTCCCCGCACTGCTTTATTGGCTTAACTGGTATCGAAGGAGGGACAGTGAACACGCCCGAAGGGCGCCGCGTGTCCCTTGTACGACGAAAATATCGCCGAGTTCCCCGGATGCTAATCTTTGGTCATCGGAGGGGTTCTGATATTGCCGTTGGTCATTGGATGGGGAGGCCCAGATCCAACGGTTGGCGACAACAGGAACTAGTGGAGGGATATGGCATGGGGACCTGCCATTATTTTAATGTTTTATAATATATCAGGCCTATTATGATTGGTTGTGGGGAGGTTTAAGTATTTATTAACCATACGTTAATGAAACTTTATAAATGCACGCGTAGGGAGGGTTGTCCATAAGGTTTCGGATAAACCTTGGACCCCCTTAAAAGTTAGTATATGGCTATAACTAAGCCCGGGGCGGGATATTAAAAATTTCAGGTTTTTTATGTATTTTATATAGTACGGGCATGGGGGGAAGTATAGCGATTTATATAATATAGTTAATATGTTAATATGAAATTTCGAAATGATATGATAATGAGCACTAACTTGTACAGTGAAACTTAGGCTATAGGGAGAGTCAAAAGAAGAAAGATTTTACACAAGAAATGTGGCTTCTTGTTTTAAGCAAAATGTCATTGTTCTTAAACTTTTTTCATCAAATGGAGTGTTCTTAGGAGTATTGAGCAGATCTCAACATCCTTGAAGGGAGGTTAGTGAGTGATTTTTGGGAGAAGAGTGAGGGAAGTTAGTCATGCTTCATCTGTTTCGTAGCCAAAGCATTGCCATTGTGCTTATGATATTCATGAGAGATGAGTTATCTTTGAAAGACAAAATTACTCATAATTCTGCTTCTGCAACATCAAAACTGCCTACCCAGCCTATTACATCTAACATTTTTTCTTCATTTTTCCTTGGGTGCATTTGAACTAGCAAACCGTTACTCTCTTCTTTTCTTTTAGCTACCCTCCTATCTAATTCTTCCCTTATTTCTTTCAAGGGCTCATATTTAGTTGTTGAGACCCTTTGCGTCTCTACCTAACTGTTTGTCTGCCAAGCGTGAACTGTTTGAACAGACTTTATTCTCTATCTCTAAAACAAGAAATTTAAACATGAACTGGCCAAGATTGAGCTGTTTGGCCTTCCATCAACTGTGTCAAGAGTCCACCAATTGTACATCATGAGATTCTTTGCAAAAATAGAGGAGTATTAGCATTTTGGGCTAGCACACTTTCCTCGTCTGCTTTATTTGGGGTTCATTTCTTTTCTTTTGACTAATTCATTCTTTTTTCCCTTTGATTCTTCTTTTGGGGTAGTCCCTCTTTTCATTTTATAATTTTTTTCGATGTCTTGGGAATATGGAACACCTTTGAAACTAGCCAAAGGTTTGAACATATTAGATCTTATCAATGCCAATCATGAAGAATAACACCTATTGGTATAGGAACCTAACATGCCACACTCGGAATATTGTGCCAACATATAATTTCTTTTATTGTTGCTTCATTGCTCTAGTCTCGTCATATTCCTCCAAGTTTGATGATTGGTAGTCAACTTTTAGTTGTCCTTTGAAGAAATATTGAAGTGGGAAACTAGAAACTTAATGAGAGCGGCAATGGACATTATGGAAAACCATAACCCAAAACTTGTTGCAAGAAAACTACTACCAACATACAAAGGTTCAATAAGATATGCCATGAGAAATTTATAAGCTACAACAAATGAATTAGGTAATTTGAAATGCCAGATTTTCTTAGGTGACAAATAATTATGGACATACTCTATTTTTAGGATCAGATTTCAAGCAATGTTATAACAATTGAAGTGCTTTATTATTAGTCCCATTTCATAAACAGATCTTTGATCCAAATAAAGGTTGACCAATTTTTTTTTTTGGGATGTTAACCATTCAATGTTCATCTCATCTAATTGCATTAAGAAAATATTACAAAAATTTAAAAGTAAGATCCAGATCTCTTTTAATTACCCTACTATCATTTGAAGAAGGTTATTTTGATGCAACTATGACTTATCATATTCTCTATGAAAGGATGAAAATAACGCCCTTTTCAATAGGTAATTTTTTTTTTTTTATTCCAAAAGGAATGATTAGTCGATATTGTACTCACAGAGGATGCAAAGTATGAAATGTAACAAATGTCATATCCTTCATCGTTTCAAAGGTAGTCTATATACAAAACTTCATAGGGTCAACATATAAAATCCTTTCTTGACATTCTCATTACAAAGAATTTCATTCTCATTCCCATGTGCATACTGTAAATTGAAGAAGTTGGTGGTTCATTCCCATTTGCATATTATAAATTGAGTTATGTATAATAGGAAATGTTTATTTTTTGTTGAGGAAAGATGTTTATGGTCATTTTTTTGTTGAGGAATTCTTTTCGTAGATGATATGTAAATTGAGTTTTCTACAATAAAATTCACATGATTATTTTTGTTCATTATTATTTTTTGAAGTTACTTTAAAAACATAGTCCCACATATTAGGCAGGTGAATATAAACAAGTATTTTAAGAACATGTTAGAAAGTATCAAATAGTAAGGTGAGAAGTTAAATGGAAAAAACCTAAAGACACAGTTACCCAACTCCTTTTATAGGCATGAACACCAGAGGAGGAATGTGTAGGTTTTTTTTCTACATGAATTATATGTTATCAATCCTCGAGGTTGCTCAAAATTGTATTAAAAGAATAATTTTGGGTTATTATCACATAACTCATGCAAAACTATTTTTTATTTTAACCGTGAGAAATGCACCATAAATTACCACTAACTTAAATTTCCACAGAGGTATAATCCATTTTAGTTAGTACAATACATTTTATAGCTAGGGTTCAATTTATGCAACATCCAATTTTATTAGGAAATGATCAATTTCAACATATGAAAGACTTGACTAGATGAATACATATTTAGTGCGATCATCATGGGGAGGATAATTTTATGCATAAAAGAAATTTAGTTATCAAGAAGGTTTTACATACGCAACTATTCTCTTACCAGAAAAAGGCCTTATGTTTTCTACTTTCCCAATTCCTCCAATCCATTTTTAGTTAAAATGTTTACCCCAACCAATCAAATGTAAATGTGAAGCAAAAAATCCAATCTATTTACAATCTAACAAAACAAATAGTCGACGTTGAGTATTAGGGTTGATTACTCGATCATTTCGATTTGATGGTGCCATCACTTGCATGGAAAAAAGAATAAAAGATAACTCAATATCAACAAATAAGTTACTTTAAGAACATACTACTACATATTAGATAGTTGTATATAAACAAATATTAAGAACATGTTAGTACATATCAGTCATAAGGTATGAAGTTGAATTGAAAAAATTAAAACACGGGCTTTCCCAATTCCTCATATAGGAAAAAACATTGGTGGATGAAGAGGTAGGTCACTTTTCTGCACGAAATACATGAATTCTAAGTGAAAAATGGATGAGGTTGTTTAAAAATTCACCAAACGCACAAATTTTTGGTTATTCTCATATATCTTTGGCAAATCATTCTTTATGGAAAATTTTATGAATATGATCAATGTTATACATATACCACGAACTTGAAACATATGTTTCCTCTAGAAATTGGTCTCATTTGAGCATGGACTTCATGAGGCTTCTTGATGATGCTTACTATTTTTCTTACAAGTCTAGGGGAAATCATAATTATTTATCCATATAAGCATCTCTTTGGAGTTACCAGTTTCGTATAGAAGAAAACTTTAAAGATAAGCTTAAAATCTCCTTTCGAAGACTAAGTGAGGAATCCTTTGAATAAATCTCAAAGTAGGGAGCTAGAAACTTAAGGAGCACATCAAAGGACATTATGGATAACCATTACTAGAAATTTGTTACAAGAAAACTACTACCAACATACAAAGCTTCAACAAGACATGCAGTTGTCGAAGACCTTTAGGTATTTCTTATAACACCCTCCTCCAACATCTACCCAAGCAACCAACCATTTGGGGTAAACATGCGACGTGAGGCCACTATGAAATGACACAACCTGCTAAGCTACATTAAGGAAGTTGAAACGACGAAAATACACCATACAAGCATTCAACATCAGCTTCAAGACACCTTGGAACCAATCCAACACTAAAGCTTTCCCTTGGGTCCCACTGAGATTTTGGACAACTTAAGTCTAAGTCACTCTCATGTTATAGGCATGACATCGTCTGGAAACCCAAAGTCACTCTCACAGGCTTGCCTGCCAACGTACATAGACAAAATTTGTTAGTGCTATGCTAGCATCCCTAGGATTTGAGCCACTTTTTTAGGCCCATAGCCCATGTCACTGCACAAAATTTCATGACACCTTGAGAACAATAAAATAGCAGGGAAATCATAGTAGCAAAGAAAATGCTTGAATGAAACCTTGACTGGACTGCTACTAGCCATGACAAACATATGCTCAAACATATCATCAATATATAATCTACAGGTGTAAATAATAGTTCTAAGCATAAGGTTCATACTTAGATGACAATAGTTAAGAACCATTGATGCCTCAATACATCAACTCCCATTCCATCCATTAGGTTATAGATACATTGATCATTCAATTACAAATAGAAACATGGTGAAATCCATACATAGATGTTGTCATAAAACACATATATAACCATCATAATAGCAACAAAAATATGCATGAAAGTACATCCACATAGCCCACATATAATCCATCAAAATACTCATATAAATACAAGGAGAAATAACCTTTTGTTAATGATGCAAAATCTAAACCTGGGATGGGAATTCCACATTCCACCTGACTGTAGAATGGTTGAGCCAAATCTATCTTCAGTCATTCACCCCCATGCCATATTCCAAGCATGAATGTGGGATATCATAGAACACATCAATCAAAACTCATCCAAGGCTTCTAGAGGCCATCCACCTCAACCCATGAAATAGTGATTACACCTCACGGTCGACCATCACAAAACCATCATCCGATTGGTCTCCATCAAATCCTTCTTGGGCTTCCATATCCATTTTCTAACCAAATCTTTGAGGACCGGTAACTCAACCCACATCTTATACTGGGCTTCGAGAGTGTTTGTCCAACTAGGGCTTCTAGAACTAGTAACACAAATCATCAGGGGCTTCAAGAGAGTTTGTCCAACCAAGGCTTCTAAGACTGGTAAGTCAACCAAAGTTATTATAGGGCTTCCAAAGTGTATGTCCAACTAGTGCTTCCAGGACTAGTAACTCAATCCAAGCTAAGGAAACATGAGAACCAACCAAAAACAAACAATGAAAGTAAACCCACAGTTACCATGGCTATCCAGGAAGTGGCAAGGCTAGGAAATCCATTGCCAATCTTGATCATCCTCCATGCCAATGACAGATCACAACCAAAAATCCACATGAATATGCCATGCATGCAAAAATTAGAGAAGGAAACATACATGTAACTTCGTACCTTCAAGAAAATCTAATGTAGTTGCTCATCCTGATGCCTTCTCGCACTTTCCTGCTCTTCCTTTTCCTTCTTGATCCAAAAATCCAAGTATGCCACAACCCCCAAAAGTTCTCCAAGAAAACTCCAAGTCTCTAAGGGTTTGCGAGAGAGAAAGAATAATGAAAGAGCTCCAAAAATGAACTGACAAAAGGTTACCAACTAATCCTCAGAAGCCTTTTAATAAATGAGGCCTCCATCTTCTCCATTTTCCAATATTTTCCTTCATTTTCCTCCTCACATGCAACCTATGACCTTTCACCTCCTTTTCTCTCTTAATTTCCATTATTTTCATAAATGAATGTGCCAAAAATGCCATTTTGTCTTTCCAAATTCTTAGCCATTGCCTTGGCCAATTTCCTTAGCCATAAACAATCACAAGTGATCCCCATTGCTACGATTTTGTCCAACATTCAACTTGGAATAATTTTCCCATCATCCGTGGTTATTATTTTGCCTTGATTTACTTTTATTACATGGAATTTACAATAGGGATGTTAGAAACCCCCCTCCCCCCCCCCCCCCCACTTGAGGGAACATTGTCCTCATTGTTCAACAACACCTATAACCACAAAATTTCTATAAGCAATATATGCTCCCGATGGAGCTTTATAACTTAGCTCGGTGCAGTATTCACAATGATCAACTTGTTGAAAGGCAAACAAACATGATACATAACATCATAATGATGTGACACCCATACTACTTATTGGATCTTTATAACATAGCTCATGGTGGTATTTACATCCATATACATATGTACATATACTAAACATCACCAAAACATATATCAAAATGTATACTAAAGCATATACCAAAATCACACCAAAACACCAAATCGAAAATTCTTTCCCTCAATCGATAGACATGGAAGGATACATAGCTCGCATCTGATCTGCTATCTCCCATGTAGCTTCATCAGGCCCAAAGTGCTTCCAATACACTTTAAATTTCTCGATTGCTTGGTTTCAGAGCATGAGCACCTTTTTCTGCAATATACACTCAGGCTTTGGCTAGAATTGTTCATCTGGTTCCACCTGCAATACAAACCAATCGATAACATGATCAGTATTTCTAACATACTTCTTAAGTACTGACACATGGAAAGTATCATGAACTTTCACTAACCATGGCGCCAGCTTGTCACATGATCTAATTCGCAAGGACCCGTTCTTCGGTTTCATGTGCAAGTAGACATGTTCCCCAACCTGGAACTCCTTGAACAACTTGTTCCGATCTGCATATATTTTCTGCCTATCCTATGTTTCCTTTATATTTTTCTTTATACCCTACATTTCATGTTCGATGTCCGCCAACAGGTCTCGTCTAGTAAATGCCTTATTAACTGGATCACTCCAATTGATAGGAGTGTTGCAACTTCGCCCATACAATGTCTCAAAAGGACTCATTCTCAAAGATTCTTGATACCTGTTAATGTATGTGAACTCCACCAAGGGGAGATACTTTTCCCACTTCCATTGTTCATGCATCACATACATCTTCAAAATGTCCTGGAATATCATGTTGACCCTCTTTGTCTTTCCATCTATCTACAGATGATAAGTTGAACTGAAAAGTAACTCTGTGCCCAACCCTGCAAATAACTCCTTCCAAAACATGGAAGAGAACTTCACATTCCTATCTAACACAATTTTCTTCGGAACACCATGCAATCTGATCACATCTGGGATGAATACCCGTGCTACATCACTAGATGAAAATGTAGAATTTCCCAAGATGAAATGTGCAACCTTTGTCAACCTATCCATAATAACCATGATGGAATCATGTTGTCTCATTGTCCTTGGAAACCCTTTAATGAAATCCATGTAAATGAATTCCCATTTCCACTCTAAAATCGTGATTGGTTGTAGCAGTTCACTTAGATAGTTACATTCTACTTTCACACGCTAACAATCAAAGCACCTAGCCACAAACACTACTACATCCCTCTTCAAATTCAAAATTACACTATAATCTATATAATAAATATAATAGATATAAAAAAACAAAATCAAAATTACAATTAAATAGATTTTTAACTTTTTTAACCTTTATTTGGTGACAATTTTGCTGTCAAAATATTGTAAAAAACAAATTCAAAATTACAATTAAATAGATTTTAACTTTTTAACATTTATTTGATGACAATTTTGCTGGGAAAATATTAAATTTTCTAATTTGATTTTAAATAATTTAATAGAAATTTTGCTACAAGGAAGAGGTTATTGATGGTAGTAAACCAAATTCTAGCTTCAAAAGCACAATTGAAGCATTATAAACTTTCGATTTTGCCCTCCAAAAAAAATCGAATTCCGATGAAGATTTATTTTCTAAGCAAAATTGTCGTATTCGTACACAGCGCCGTTACGTAAATGTAGTTAGTAGTGGGGTTCACCAACGAGGCCGACAATCCAGCGTAAATCTCTAACGATATACACCTGGGGATATGCACTCTATAATTGCATTAATACGCACTCCAGCTCGAGTGGATCACCAAATATATCCCTTTACGGACCATCAAGTTTTGATTCTCTCTCACTTCTCCTGAAATTGTCCATATTACAGGAAGCTAACATCTCGCGCTATCCTCCAAAGCTAACTAGAACGATATAAACGAAAGGATTTCAATCTCCCCGTCCACGCATATCAAATGGCACCCGCTAAAAGGAAAGCAACTGCTAATCCAGCTCCGGCTCCACTGAGGCGCTCTACTCGCCTGTCCGCCAAAATACCGAAGATGACAACCGCAAAATGTGACGAAGTACAAATGAAGAATAAGGAGGCGAGCACAAGGAGCCCCAGTGTTCAAGTGCCCCATGACTGCAAAGAAAGGTTAGACGAGCTTACTGCACTTTTGGATCTCAAAAGTCTAGGATCCACCATGGATTTTTTATTACCTAATCCACAGGGAGCCAAAGGCATTGCAGAGCTCACCAGATCATTGGGTTACGACAATTGCGGTCAGACTATCGATTGGCTACTGGAAACGGTTCGAATCAAACATTTCCAGGACCTCCAGAATCCACGTAGACAGCTGGATTGGCTATCGCCAAGTCAAATAGCGCCTTTGCAAGAGCTGACCAGGGAACTCGGCTTCGCCCGAGGCGGGCAAACTGTCGATTGGATACTGCCCATGGTATCAAAGGACTTTTTAAAGTTCACCTTTTTGCTGGAATTCCGAGAGAGCGCAGAAACCATGAAATGGTTACTGCAGCAGGCAAAGCCCGCGATTGCTGCAATACTTGAAAGCCATACTGCATCTTCCAGTAATGCACGAAACCCAGCAGCACATGTGCATGCTACTTCATTCCCTGATACACAGTTTTCGCAGAACCCACAAGGGGTCAGACCAGTGAATTTTACAGCAACAGGTGGAGTAGGGGTAGGCACGACTCCCACACCCAGACCCACAGGAGGAGTCGGAGGGTGCAGTACTACATGGTATTCATCAAATATTTATACACCCACAATCACACCAAGGAGACCTACGTGCACACCCGTTCAAAGCAGCACAGGTCCTGTGACGGGGTTTCGTTCGGATCTACCAAATCGTAATACCCATTTTAATGGATTTACTGGAGGCCAATCCCACATGAATGGTTATGGCCAAGTTCAGAGGGACTACTTTTCGAGTAATGGTATGTTTAATTCTGCAAGAGTAATGCAGCCAATGCCATATCCTCAATCTGAAATTAACACATCGCAGCTAAAGTCCCAACAAGCAAGTCTAGAGAATACTCAACCTCACAAACAAGTGGGTACAAAGAGACGAGTACTCAGACGTAAAGTAGAAAAGAAACAAGCTGCCAGCGCTGGCAATATTGTTGGGCCTGAAGTGAGAGAGGGAGCGGGAGTATCTACCCCAATGCAGTATTCAATAAACAACCTGCATCCTAATGGCAATGCTGCTAGTGTTGATTATGGTGATAGGGCAATTAGTGACAGTGCAATTAGAATGGATCAGCTGCAGGCACCTCCACAGGTAAACCATTTAATTCCCCAGGGCGCTACTTTTCTTCCTGAGGTCGAACGAACCTACAAGGCAAAAAACCATTCTAGGCCCTTGCAAATGCCTATGCAGAATGGCGGTACAGCTGCAGACAATGCAAATTACATGAGCTCCTCGACTGCTAACTCTAACCCTGCTCCCGCTGATATAATTGGGCAAGAACAAGCTCCCGCTGATCGCAATTTGGGGGAAAGAAGAATTGAGGCGCACGATTACTACAACCGAGGCGAATCAACGGCGGCTCAGTTTCCCATTGATTCACGATGTGCTCAACGCAACGGAGAAACACCCATGGCAGGGCTGCAATTGATGAGGAATCAAACATTGGAGACAATTGTTGCAGGAGAGCAGAGTAACCCTCAGATCAGCCAGTTAAATGGTACATGGCCACTTACAGGGTTTAGTGAAACCCACCTTCATCAAGAAGTTGATAATTCACTTCAACAAAATGGGGTACCCATGAACGAGGCGGTCAATATTGAAATCGAAACTCAAAAAAGGCAGCAGCGTGAGCGTGAGGAGGGCTCTGCTTTTCTTCATGAGGTCGGAGGAATGTACCAGGCACAAAACCACTCTCGGGCCTCTCAACTGCCTCTCCTGAATGGCAGTATAACTGCAGGTAATGAAAATCAAATGAGCTTCTGGACTCCTAATCATAATCCTTCTCAGGCTATAATTAATCAAGAACAGGCACCCTCTGATAATAATTCTATGGAAAGAATAATGGGGGGTCATGATCCAAACCTGCTAGTCAACAATTACTACAATGGAGACCAATCAACGGTGGTTCAGTCTCCCAATTACTACGATGAAGACCAATCAACGGTAGTTCAGTTTCCCTTGGCAGGACTGCCAGTGAATATGATGAATCAAATGTTGGAAGCAGATGGTGCAGGAGTGCAGAGCAGCCATCAGAGCCAGTTAAATGGTGAACAACCACTTGCTGGCTTTAACGAAACCCATCTTTGTCAAGAAAATCATAACACATTTCAACAAAGCGGGGTACCCATGAAGGAGGTTGTCAATATTGAAATTGACAATCAGCAGCAGGGGGTTAACGAGCGTCTGAATATTGGAATTGAAAGGCAAACAGAGAAGGAGCAGGATGTTATGAGTGAAATGGAAGGTCGCCAATATGGGGAAAGGAATGAAGGATCAGCAGGAGCAGCAGAATCTGCAAACGAACAGGTTGGTGACACAAATATTGTTGAGGTAACTGCAGGGGATATGAAAGATACAGAAGCGACAAAATGGAGTGTTATGCTTGGTGAGACGATTTTATCGTGACCTTTTATTTGAATTTGACCAAACTTTTCTGCTCACCACCTTTTAACATCAATTTGTGCATTCTTTAAACCGTGCACATCATAATATAAGGAATTTAACGACCATAATAGGCCATACCACATTTTAGTTTAATAGATTAAATGAAGGGTTTTCGAAATATTTTTATTTATTTATTTATGTTGTCTTTGGTATTTTTATTTTATTGTGATGTTACAATTTTTTAATATTATTTTACAAATTTTCAATTTTATATAAATTAAATGATGGATAAATTTTCAACATTATATGTTAGATAATTATAGATTCTCACCTGTTCTTAATTTATGATTATGATAAGTTTAAAATTTTATAATAATAGTTAGACATGGTTACTTCAAAACACTTGTAAAAGTTTGTTGTAAGTAATAAACTAGCCATGGTAGTTATGAAATACAATGTATAATAAGAGTTTTAGTGGTAGTGCTTTTATTATTGTTATTATTAGTAAATATTTGAGATCCTTGGAAAGAGTTGTTTTAGATTTTTTAAATAACATATTTTAATATTTCATGAATAGACCAAATAATAATTATAATTTGTGAAAAAATAGTATTATATGTTCTTTTTTTCATCTTATATTGTATATGGTGTATCATCAACATTATTTTTTGATGACAAAAGATTGTAGGTTGACTATATCGAAATAAGCTTACTACGTAACAAAGATAAAAAAATATTGTAGCTATAAAAATTTGTTATATTTTTATTAATTATTCACTTTTTAGAATATGCACATGGGTTACATTGGAAAAATAGTTTGTGAAATGACATTTTAAATAAATCATTATTAGACTAAAGACTCCCATTAGTCCTCAAGTAATATTGAGTTCTCATAGTTTCACAAATATAGAAATAAAAGGATGCTTATGCTTATTGCTTTCCACTCTTCCTAATTTCATTTCTAAGTGTGTTAGTTGAAGAATTTACAAATATTATTCAAGTTTACATGGGCTATCCCATACTACTCACCTATGGATTCTTGAAAACAAAGCTGAATTATTTTGAACCCAAGAGAACTCAAGTTGATACCTACAAGCACTTGCAAGCATTAATGAAAACCAACGAATTCTTGAAGAAATGGCAAAGTTCTGTAATTCCTCTAAAATATATAATTGGTTTATCTGAAAAACCTTAAAAAAAATGTAAAACTTCCTAAACTCATTGAGCTTGTCCTATAATTCCTAAGGAGATATAATGCTACATATTTCAAGGCATATATCCATGATTCAAAAAAAGAAATGGTATATGGAACTTATTTTATAGCAATATTGAACTATGCTAGCACACCAAGAAATTAATCCACCTTGTGTCTCATACCTCCATCTTAAATTTATGACAATCCTAGTTCAAAGATGATTTCTTAATGTTAACTATTATTGATTACATTAGGAAGATAAAATAATTATTCCAATTGTTGCAACTTCGGAATTACTTTTCTCCAAATGGACTTTGTAAGATACCTTATAGCTAAATGTTTAATTATGCTCCTTGATTGTAGAGAATCTATATCCAAAATATATTTAATCCATTTCTTTTCTTCTTTCTCCAACATCAATGCTAATTCATTCCACCTAAACCAACTCTAGTAGGAGAACATGAACTTCCAATACAACTTATCTTGGAAAACTAATTATCTTACTAAAAGATTGTTCTAGTACTTGCTAGCCATGTATTTTGACAAGTAAACATAGGAATTGTTGAGCATGAATTTTTTAGAACTAGATTTTTTAAATGGTTTCAATATAGTTTTTATGCTAGATGATGAACGTTTCCTTGCACGAATGAGGCACGACTAGTCTATTGTCTGATTTCAGTAAACACATGCTTTTACACATTCTTGGAATACACATTATGTATACTCTATTGTCTTGATTCAACCTCATACCTCAAGCCCCACTACTCTAAAGGGTTCTTTCTACATCCAAGGGGAGGTTATTACCTCAAATCTAGTGAGTTTTATGACCTTTGTGAAATAGATCTCATGAAGTTCTGTTTGCTTATGGGTTAAGGCACAAGGTATTGTCTCCTTACTTGCATCCAAGATACAGGTTTGGGTGAAAATCCATATGGAATTTTAGAATCCTATACGAAGGTAGATAGCTTTAGGACCATAAATATCTTAGTGAGTATGCCATAGACAAGGATGACATCATCTATATGGTTTCAAGATTACGAGATGGAGCCAAAGGTTGAGGTGTGTCCTCCTCATACCAACCGAAATGTTTTAAGGATATTCTAAATGAGGACCTCCACCTCCAAACCATAAATATTTATCAAGACAAACTTTTGTGAGGAAGTAGGTAGTAAAAACCATAGCTCTCGAAGTGAATAATGTGATATACAGATTCTTGGCTAGATATTATCAATCATAAGTGCTTATTTATCATTTTAATGGATTTTGGCCTTTGGAACTTGCCCTATAAGAGTGGGTGAACTAGAATTGATATCAGGATATTGTGTTACATTTTTGGTGAAAAGGTTTCTTTGCTGTTCTCTTCAAAATTCTAGATGATTGACAAAAAGTATTCAATCAAGGATCATGTTTTTGGGCCACTCTGGTTTCTCTCTTCAACCGCGTTTCCTTGATTTTAATCCTCTTTCCATTTCAGCTCTAGCAACACTAGGTTGGGTAAGCGTCCTCGACCTGCCCATCCATTTGCCTCATCCATATGTTTTAGAATACTTGGGAAAATTATTCGATTTTTACACCAAAGGACTATCAAAGGAATTATCAAATTCATTTACATATTTTTTGAAGTGAACCTCAGTAAAGGAATGCCTGATAAAATCCTTCTCAAATGGAGGGGTAGGGTTTATTCACTATTGTTGGATTATGAAAACATTGCTTTTCAGTGCATGATAGTCATATTCAAAATGCCTTAGCTTTTTCCAAGGGCCTTATGCCCACCTGAATTCTAAGAAACAAAATCATGGTTGCCAAGATTCAAGGGAGTCAAAAGGACCCAAGACTCTTACAACTCACAAGCAGGGAAACTCTTAAAACATATATTCCCTATTATTAAAGAAACACCTTCAAAGTCAACTCAACCTCATGTAGAGTCAATGCATCCCTCAACAAAAGAATTTCAACCCTCAATTGAACTTGGTAAAGGGTCAATTGTAATTCTAGCTCCATCAATAAGTGGGAACAAACAAAGCCACAAATCAAATCACTCAGATGGTGAGAAGGAAGCAATAAATCTGCCAAAAGCATTGGCAATGGAAGCATCTAAAGGAATTCCACAATTTTCTTATCTATATATGCTCCCGATAACCCATCAGATTAGATAGACATATGGAAGAGAAAAGGAAAGAAGGCCAAACCCATAATTAATCATAGAATATGAAACTGAGAAAATAGTAAGTGTATCACTAAATATCATTCTTATGGAAAGAATGATGTAACTTGATTTTTTGTGGTAATAGAAATTAATTTAAAAAAGATTGATTCCAAATATGACTATGTAAAGATAAAAAAATTCATTAGTTGAGACTTGTAGCTCAATATATCCATATACTCATTACCTTTATGGACATATCACCTTTGCTATCTCTTTTTTTTTCACGGAAGCTTAACCTCAAAGATATATTAAATGAGCATATAACTAAGCAATATTCAAGTTTGGAAATGGTAGTCTCTTCCATCCCAAGCACCTTTTAACAATCAAATTTTCCTAAATAAAGATGTCAAATAGAGTTGCAAGGTTCTAAAGGGTCATCCATTTTCTAACATAGGAAATTTCAAAATTATGAATGTCGCATTATACCATCCTCCCAAGTTTTGATAAGCCTATCATTACTAGGCATCAACGATACATGCGATTGGATGTAATTTTTTATTAAGGCCTCTTTCCACTATTACATTTTCCTATATATTCAATGCCATATAGGGCCTCAGAGCCAGTTAAATGTTGGATAGCTAGTTAGGCCTTAAAGCTAGTTAAATGTAGGACATCTACTTGTTGGGTTTAATGAAACCCATATTCATCAAGCATATGATAACACGTTTCAAGAATGTCGGGTACCCATGAACAAGATTTTCAATATTGAAATTGAAACTCAAAAACAAAAGCAATGGGGGTTTAACGAGTCTCTGAATTTGAAAGGAAAACAAGGAAGCAATGAGATGTTATGAGTGAAATGGAAATTTGTAAAGATGGGGAAAGAATGAAAGGTCAACAGGAGAAACAAAATATACAAACAAATAGGGTGGTGACACAAATATTTCTAAGGTAAAAGTAATGGACATAAAATATATAGAAGTGACAGAGTGGAGTGTTCTTCTTGATGAGGCGATTTTCTTGTGACCTAAGTTTGATTTTGACTAAAAAATTTGTCCACCAGCTTTTTAACTTCATTTTGTCTTCAATTTTTGCATATAAAGTTAGCGGGCATTCTAGGAATTTAATGACTATAATAGGCCAGATGTCATGTGGAATTAATAGGGTCCATGAATTCATTGGTTTCATTCTCAGTTATAGAAGTTTCCTATAAGAATATAATAAACATCATAAATTTGGAAGATTATGGTGGTCAGTTTGTAATAAAAAAAATAAGAGCCACATGGTGGCATGTCACTGCCTTTTTTGTATACATGAATTATGTGCATGTAGTTTTATCTAAATTCTTGTGTCAATTTGTAGGCTATAGGAATAAAAAATATTCATCATTGAGTGTATGCCAATGGATGGTATTCTTATATCATTTTTCAAAGATAACTTTGAGTTCAAGTTGATATGTAGTTGTGTTTATTTATTTTTTTCAAAATTCTTTTTTAGATACAATAAATCTACAAGGTATAATCATTTTTAGGTCAATTTGTGTGTAAATAATCTCCTACGTATAATAGTGTTAGGAAAGTCCAACATTTTGGTATTTAAATTAGCATATCATTAGCTTGGTGAAGATATAACAAGTCATTTTTAGCATGGCATTTAAATTTTCTAGATTAACCAAAATGTAGCACCACATCAAAGGCAGGAAATCACACATATCTAGAATCTTGAAATTCAAGTAAGAAAATGACATTCCTAAATTTAGCTTAAAATAACATGAAATTCGTGAATTCCAACTAGGGCTAAAACTTGGGTTAAACTATTTGTTTTAGGAAAATAAAATATGTTAGGTGTGGAGTAACTCCACGGATAACTTGTTGCATTTTCATTAAGATAGTATATGACTATATTCAAGGAGAGGTAGAATATTGGGTTTCATCTCCCAATGTCTCTTCTTCTTCCAACTTCCTTTTATTTTTACTATTTACATCAGTTTACTTAATCCTAAATATTAGGTGTTAACATTACCCCCCTTAATATGAAGGGATGTTGGTGAGTCCAAGCATCATTTTGAATCTTTCAAACTTTTTCCTTCCAAGTGCTTTAGTGAAAATATCTACAATCTATTCATTTTTGGAACAATGTCGTAGGTGGATTGTTTTGGCCTCAAAAGGGTGTCAAATCAAATGGTATTTTATATTGATGTGCTTCATTCGATCATGGAACTTTGGTTTCTCGGCCAACTTTATTGCATAAGTGTTGTCAATCAAAAGAGAAGTTGAATGAACTCGTTTCTCCTACAAATCTTCTAGAAATTTCCCGAGCCACACAATTTCCTTTGTTGCTTCAGTGATTGTCACATATTCTGCCTCAATTGTGTAATCTACTGGAATTGATTGTTTGCGTGACCTTTAGGAGTAATCTCTTGATCCAAGACTCATAACATAACTTGAAGTAGTTACTTCAATTTCCTTATCTCCATTAAAATTTGAATCAGAATATCTAATTAAGTTGAAGCCATCCACCTGTGTATACTTGAGTCCAAAGTCTTGAGTTCCCTTTATGTAATTTAGAACTCCTTTTTGTAACAAACGAGCAACCCGCACAAGGCTTTTTTATAAACCTAGAGGATTCCAATAGCAAATGAAATGCCTTGTCTAGTAGTAGTCAGGTAGTTGAGACTTCCTACGAGCTATCTATAATTCGTTGCATGCTCAAATTCTTTTCCTTCATTCGATGTGAGCTTTAACTTCTATTCCATTGGAGTAGTCAAAGCATTGCACATAGCCATGCCAAACTTGTTTAACAGATCTCCAATGTACTTCTTCTGAGAGAGGAATATAAACTTTGGATGTTAAGTTAATTCAATACCAACATAGTAGTGAACCTAGCCCAATTATGTCATTTCAAAACATTTCCTCAGTTCTTTCTTTATGGATGCAATGTATCTTTCATTATTCCTTGTCATTAGAAGATCATCTACATATGCCACAAGATATACAACTATTTTTCCAACTTTCTTAACAAACAAAGTTGCATCATCAAGATCATAATGTTTGAAGTTGAGTTTAAGAAGATGAACAATTAAATTCTCGTATGAAGCTCACAGTGCTTGCTTGAGGCCATACAAATATTTTACAAGATTTCATACTTTGTGTTCCTGGCCCTTCACAAAAATTCCTTCTCGCTGGGACATAAAAACATTCTCTTTCAAATCTCCATTCAAGAAACCATTTTTTACATCTATTTGATGGACTTTCCAACCATTATGAGCTACCAAGGTAGAAAGAGTTCGACTGGTAGCCCATTTTAATGTGGGGGAAAAAGTTCTCATAGTCGACCCCTTCCTTTTGTGAAAAACCTTTGCCACAAGCCTGCTTTATGCTTTTCAAGTCAGAAATATATTTTATACTTGTTCTTGAAGGCCCACTTGCATCCAATTTGTTTGCTTGCCAATGGAGGATCAACGAGCTTCTAGGTGTCATTATTTATCAAAGCATCATATTATTTCTGCATCGCTTCTTTCCATTCATCACAAGAAGCAACTTCTTTGAATGAAGTTGGTTCAAAATCTGTAAACAAATTCAATTCACAATAATAAGAAACATCCATATTAATAGGTGAATCAGGATTTTCTACATCACCTCCATTATGTTTGGTTGAGCTTCTTGTACCTCTCTTTCCAACATCATCACGATCAACACTTTCAAGTGTCTCTGTCATCTATTTTGGAGGACCTTTTTGAGATGGCCCAGACTTCTCAATTGAATGAGATGGGGTTGAATCAATATTTAGTCTCCCAATTTTGTCAATCACATTACTCAAAGTGTCATCAGTTGTTGGAGATTCATGTAGGGGAGAGAGTGCTTTAGAAGAAGATTCCGCATATTCATATAGTATAGGGATCCCCCTTCAAGATGTGGAATCTCATTATCAAACTATTGAAGAGACATTGCATGTTTGAATCTATCCTAGTGATCAAGTTGCCACTCATCAACATTATCAGTCTTGGAAGATTCAAGAAGTATCACATCTCTAGATATTATAAACTTTTTATTCACTTCATCATAGAGACAATATGCTTTTAAGGTACTTGAGTACCCCAAGAAGATACATTTGTGACTCTTTGCACTGAGTTTGTTTCTCCATTCCTTAGGTATCAAGGCATAGCAGGTGGAATCAAAAATCATGAGATGTCTCAATGAAGAAATGTGGCCATACCACATTTCATAGGGAGTCTTGTTTTTTTATAGAATTGGGTGGGCACCTATTCTTTATATATACAACACATAGAACTGCATCAACCAAAAAATTCAGCTGAAAATATTTGGAAAACATCATGGCATTTACCATATTTAAGATTGTCTGATTCATTCTTTCACCTACTCCATTTTGTTGGGGATTATATGGCACCACTATTTGATGTTTGATCCCATGCTAGTGAAGATAGTTTTCAAATTCATTTGAAGTGTATTCCTTTCCATTATTAGTATGAATAGAGACAATATGAGATCGTGCATCATCTTCAATCCACGCATGAAAGTTCTTGAATGTTTCAAAAGATTTAAATTTGTTCTTACAGAAATAAACCCAACACATTATGGTGTAGTCATTAATAAATGTCATAAAATATTTATTTCCATTTGCAGAAGGAATAAGCATTGGGCCACATAAATCAAAATGAATGAGTTCAATTTTTCTATATGCTCTAGAATGAGAATCATGAAAAGGGTTTTTGTTGTGCTTTCCTAAAATATCAACATCACATTACTTACATTTCCTAGGAATTGTAGGAAAACCAGTAGCACCATTGTTTTCAACAAATAGAGGTTTTCATAGTTCAAGTGTCCAAATATAGCATGCCATAAAATAATTGATGGAAATGTATCTTCATCATAGTGAGAACTATGTGAAAATTTATGTGCACGAGAAGAGGTTTCTTGCAGCTTCAGAAGTCTTTCTTCCTCTATGTTAGTCATGATGAGTGAGGGATTTGATGCTTGTCTGTCCTCAAATTTTCAATCAAATATGTGAATGGAGTGCGATTGCTCGCGGATGTGGACCAAGGATAAAACGTTTTTCCTCAACTCCTAGAGGTATAGAACATAATGTAGAGGAAAGTCTAGAGGACTAGGCAGTCTGAGCCCGATGGTGCCAAGCCCTAATGGCCTAAGTTTTTACTTGTATGAAAAGTATACTGCTCTATCAACATTGTGAGTGAATTATTTAAAGAAATATTTCTTGAGAGTTATGTGGCAAGTTTCCCTTGAATCAAGAAACTAAGCATCTTTCCATGAAGCAGCTAAAGCATTGAATAAGTCTTTAGTTACTCCAATGTTGCAATGTGCAACAACATAATGAGCGGGCTCAGGTGCTTTTCCTTTCCCTTTGTAAATTCTTTTACCTTTCCTTCATTTCCTTCCTTCTCGATTTTTTTCCCAAGGAAACTTACATGTGGAAGCATCATTTCCATCTCTATTGCATCGTATGCAATGAATACTTGACCTTTCTCCCTAAAAATGTCTACCCCCGTGCCTCTGAATTTCTTCCTTCCTCTTCCATTTTGACCATCTCTTCCTCTAAAATAATCTTGTGCATGATTCTTCTCTTTTTGTGCAAGGAAAACAACTTATTTAGTAGATTGATTTGTCTTCTTCCCAAATCCTTCTCTCTCATCAAACTTCTTCTCAAGGGTTTCCACTTGCTTGCAATGAGTCAAGATATTGTGAATAAGTGGGATATAGTGCCTTGACATAAGCTATGAGAGGAATATATATTTCAACACTAGTTTCTTTTATGTCATTCATAATGAATCTTACTTCTGATGCTAAGGCAAGAGGGTCATAATTTTTCAAGTCAAGATTGAACAACTTCAAGTTCAAAGTGTGAATCATACAATTCCATCAAATTCTTTAAGCATTAAAAGGAATTTAAAAGTGGAGAAACATGGTGACTCACCTCTTCATTTACGATTGATGCAAGCAAGGAATAAGCCTTGTTGTTCTTATCTTCCCAAATGTAAAGCTCGTTCTCTGAAGTGGGTTTTTTTGGTGCATTGTCTACTTCTCCTTCACAACCCCCTTTCCACAACTCATTGAAAATCGAGGTGTGT
The DNA here is from genome assembly GCA_000404065.3 of Pinus taeda. Lineage (NCBI taxonomy): Eukaryota > Viridiplantae > Streptophyta > Pinopsida > Pinales > Pinaceae > Pinus > Pinus taeda. Next base: position 40,328 of record APFE030298423.1, read on the forward strand.
TTTATCTTCTGGGATAACTCATGGTAGTTCTCTTTGCCATAAAAAACTACCGTACAATGGAGATGAGTGAATGTATTCCCAAAAACTCTCTGTTTTCGAAAAAACCTTCACTCTTTATTACACATATGAATAATCAAACCACCCTATAATATGCAATTTCATAACCCCATAAAAAAAAAAAAGTGAATGGAACATCTCATACTACATACCACTCTAAGCTTCCTTAAAAAATTCAACTCAAATTTTATATGCCATATTCACTCTCATATAATACATCACTTATGCACTTTATATAATACATTCACTTCATTCAAACTATATGCACATTATGAAGAGTGAGCATACACCATAAAAATTTCAAAGAAAACCATGATACACCATGTATCTTAACACACCACTCATAAGCTATACTTTCATTATACCCACAATTTATGCACATATAGACTGATTTATACGGTCAACATATATTATCATATCTCACATGAATTGCAATGCATGGATTCATGGAATATGCACATATAAATTGATTTATGCGGTCAACATATATTATCACATCTCACACCAATTGAAATGCATGGATTCATGGAAAAACGACATGGAGAATCAGATAACTTCAAATGTGAATCACGACCTTTTAAAAGAACCAACACACATAGCACATAAAGGAAAATTATATTCATTGCATAGTCTTCTAGAGTGAACATAAAAATTTTAATGCACAACCGGCATGGTCTCCATTACACGGTGTCCAACGGCATATGCAACATTCCAGGCATGTTATGATACAAATTTCCTCCACCATTGCAGCAAAGACAATGAACATTCATCAACCAGGAGACAACAAATATACCATCCACACTCATCACACCATTGCTTGGTCATGCATACACGGTCAACATGCATCATTTAACCACGGGTTTCAAAACTATTCAACACCATCTCACAACATAGTTCATTCACCATATGTCCCTCTAAACTCATTCACCAATGGACAACACATAGCATTTACGGTATTCCAACAAGATGCAACAGAGTCTCACTCCACGCTCATAAAAAAATCAGCGTCACAAAAATGACATAGGATTCAACACCATGTAGTGATGCAACTTCCACATACAATGCAATATGATTCATGATATTAAATGGCTCAACACATAAGACTATTCAATGCATCAGAGTCTTAATGGCTCCGGAAGGTTAGGACTCAAAAAATTGCTAAAAATAGTAAATTGTGCTACAATTAAGGAAACTAAAAAACTGAAAGAAGAAATGGTGGGGGTCCACGTGGAATTGGCGGGTGGCCACCAATATCCACCTGGATCATTCTTCCCCCCTTAGGAAGCAATGGTCCCCTTTGAGTTGAGTTCCTCCATGAGATGAGGAAGCTTTTGCTGAACTTGGTCCCTGGCGAGCCACTTGCCCTCGTGAAGGAGTTGGCCTGCTTTGACAACTCGATACAGTTGGATATTCTGCTAGCGAGTGTGCTTGATCTGTGTGTCCATGATATGATCAGTTGAAGCTTGTTCCATTCAATATGGATTTAACTCTGTGGGTGTGAGCTGTTCTATAATGTTGGATGTGTCTAGTAATGGTGGAAAATATGGCCGAAGGTGGTCCACATTGAACACTGGGTGCCGACCAAGGAATGGGGGAATGTTGACCTCAAATGCATTTTCTCCCATAGCCTTGGTAATGGTGTAAGGACCATATCAGAGTGGTCTGAGTTTCTGATAGGCTCTGGTAAGGCATTCCTTTTACAAATGCAACCATTCTTTTTCACTTAGTTGAAACTTGTGTGGCGCCCAATGTTGATCATGTCGCTACTTGTACTTGGAATTTTATTTCTCCAGAATGTCATGGACTTGCTGGTGAATCTGTTGGATGTGCTCAATGAATATGTTTTCCTTATCTGTTTTAGATTGGACATGAGCTGAATCTATGTGAATAGCTGCAAATGGCATGCCCACATCAATGGGACATAGTGGCTGGAATCCCAAGCCCACCTGAAAAGGGTTGTGGCCAGTCAAGCTATGGAGAGCTCGGTTGCAGCTATGTTGAACATAGGGTAGGATCTCGTCCCATTTGTGTGGATTCTTTGAGTTGTACATGTGCAGAATGTGTACGATCATCCTGTTGACAACCTCTGTCTGGCCATCAGTTTGAGGATGGAAGGTTGTGGACTTAGTGAATTTGGTGTCCAGCATCGACTAGAGACTGGACCAAAATGTACTGAGGAACCTATTTTCTTGATCTGAGATGATGGACTGTGGGATCCCAAAGTGAACCCACACTCGTTCAAAGAATAGTTTAGTAGTGGCTTCGACTGTGATATTGTTCTTGTAGGCTGCCATAATGGCCATCTTTGAGAACCTCTTGATGACCACAGAAACATAGTCATTTCGATACTTAGTGGAAGGAAAGCATGACATGTAATCCGTCTAGATGGATTCCCAAGGTTGACTAGGGGTAGGCAATGAGGTATAAAGGCCTTTCTTCTTGATGGTCGGATTGGCAATGGCGCAGGTAGTGCATGATCTAATGTAGTTCCTGACATCCTATTGAAGATTCAGCCAATATAAATACTTCTACAGTACTGCCACCATTTTCTCGACCCCAAAATGTCCAGCAGCCCGACTATAGTGTGTTTCCCAAATCATCTTGGAACGCTTGCTTGAACGAACACAAAGGAAATCTAGGTGGCATAACAGGGCATCCTTGAGGTGAAAATATAGAACATGTTGACCCTCCAAGAGCATTTGGTATGTGTGGTCAAATTCTAGGTTGCTATTATATAGAAGCAGCCAATCAGAAGTCTCGTGCCCATAAGAGTTTAGCACTGTGGTTAATGCCATGATCGGTTGTCGACTAAGGCAATCTGCAACATCATTGGTGCCACCCTTATTATACTTGATATTCAAATGGAATTATTGCAGGTATGTGGACCACATCTGATGGGGATCATTATGTAATTTCCCTTAGTTCTGTATGAACTGCAGGGGTTAGTGGTATGTGTGGATGATTGTTTCCTTCCCCAAAATGTAATGCTTCCATTGTCGGCAGGCTTGGACAATGGAATACATGTCTTTGTCATCAGTGGGATACTTTCGGACTGTGTCTGAAAATGTCTCACTATGATATGCCATTGGATGCTCGTGTTGAGTAAGGACTACCCCATAGCATAGTCAAAGGCTTCTACCTTGACCTCAAATGGTTGCTGCAAGTCTGGTAATGTGAGCACTGGAGCTGAGAAGAGGTGTTCTTTCAACTCTATATATGCCTCCTATTGAGATTCAGGTTAAAAGAATTTTGCTTTCGCTCCTCCCTTGGTGACTTGATTCAAGAGCTAAGTGATATGAGAAAACAAACCTGTGGTAGAAGTTGGCAAGACCTAGAAAGTTGTGGAGCTCTGTTAGAGTGGTTGGAGATGGCCAATCCTGAATGACTTGGATTTTGGCTGGATCCACATGCACCCCATGCTCATCAATAATGTATCCCATATACTGAACCTGAGTAATGCCAAAAGTGCATTTCTCCAAATTGGCACATAACTTGTGTTTTCGCAGTGTTCAGAGTACCTGCCAGATGTGGTGGAGGTGCTCTTCTCAACTCTAGCTAAAGATCATAATGTCATCCAAGTATAATACTACAAATGAGTTAGTGAATGGCCGTAAGATGTCATACATTAGCCTCATGAAGGTTGCAGGAGAATTAGTCAATCCGAAAGGCATAACCAACCATTCAAAAAGTCCCTCCTTGGCTTTTGAAGGCAGTCTTACACACGTCGGAAGGTTCGATTGGTACCTGGCGATATCCTAAATTCAAATTGATCTTGTTGAAATATTTTGCCCCCTTCAGTTGGTCTAGGAGGTCATCAATCCATGAGATTGGGTACCTGTTATAGACAATGATCTTGTTCAATGCTTGATAGTCAATACAAAGTCTCAAAGTCCGATGCTTCTTCTGTACCAACATGATCGAGCTCCCACAGGGCGATGAACTCGGACGGATGTGACCTTTCTGTAACAGCTCCTGAACCTGCCTCTTGATTTCATTGTTCTTTAGAATGGAGCACCGATAGATTGGTCCATTGGGTAGCGGCGCACCTAGGGTCAGATCGATGGAGTGCTTGACCTGACAGTGTCGAGGAACCCCTACAAGGGAGGCGAAGATGTCCTCGTACTCCTCCATGACCTTTTCCATCTGTAGTTGTCATGTGGAAGGGCCCTATTTGTGGGTCATGGCCATCGTCTTCTTCTTTTCTTGAGGGCATATCATCAGGAAAACAAATTTCTTGGTTTTGGAAATGAGCTTACTGCATTGTTTTGCAGTAACTAAAGAGATGGCGGTAGGCAGTGCTACCTCTGGTATCCTGTATAGCTTATTTCCCAAAGTAATAATAACAATACGGGGCCTTGATTCATACATAGCATGTCGCTTCCACAAGTATGGTTGTCCTAATAATACATCACAAACTTCAAGGGGAGCAATGTCACACAATACCTCATCTATGAAGGGCTTGATGTTGTATGGAAGGTGACACTGTTGGCTCATGTGAAGATCTCATCCTTCGTGAAGCCACTTGATGATGTATGATTGTGGATGTGCTATGGTCAGAAAGCCTAGCCGCTTCATGACCTCTACCAAAATAAGGTTCTTTTGGCTCCCGCTGTCAATAATGAACTGTAGCAGGGAGCCCTTTACCCACATCTGGGAGTGGAAGAGACGCTCCTCCTCTTCTGGATCTTTGGGTTCCTCCTTCTGGATCTTTGTGGTGGCAACAGTGGTGTTGGGCTCTACATCGATAATATACTTCCCTTTTTCATTCCCCTTGTTAGGTTCTGAGTCAAAGTCAAAACATGCATCTGATTCTGAAACCTTTAGCTCAACCACCAGTGACTTCTTGGCCTCGCATTCACTTGTGTTGTGAGTGGAGATCTTATGGAACTCACACCACTTTCCCGTGTCCTTTCTCAGCTTCATGATGCTATTCTTTATTTACGGTTTTGGTGGGTTGTCTTGGGCCACCCCGCCTTGGCTTTGTCCTTTGTTCTATGGTTTGGGGACACCTTTCCCTTGCTTCAAATTCACAGATCCAAAGTCTCGCTTCTTCTGTTTAAACTTTCGTTCGACCTTGACAGCATATTGGTATGCCATGCCGAGCGACGAGATGTTCAGGAATTCTACTTCTTCCTGGATGTACCTGTGCAGGCAGCCGCGGTATTTGAGTACCAAATGCTGCTATGAATCCTTGATACCTAACTTTGTGAGAAGGGTATGGAAAATATTTGTAAACTCTGGCATGTCTTGGTCCCTTCCCTGCTGCAGCGTGGTCCACTTTATGTATTGATCCTTATAGCTTTTGACAAGGTAGTACTTCTCCTTGACGGCATCTCGGAATGAATTCCAAGTGGGTGTAGTTGAAAATAGTGAGCCTTTACTTTCATCCTTCTGCTCGCAATAGGTTTCCCACCAGTCCTTGATGTGGGGGGCTGCTTTGTGAAGAGTGAAAATAATCTTTTCCCGACTGGAAAAATCATGAACAGAAAAATAACCCTCTAGTAGATTTAACCATTTATCGACAACATCTACATCTATCTAACCCTCAAATAGGGGGATTTCAAAATTAACTTGTACCTTAAATGTTGTGGCATTCCCAGAGTAGTTGTTGGAAGCTGATGCGTAACGCCTGGGTAGCCACTAAAATATCTACCCAAATATATCCATCGTCGCGTTCCTTTGTCACTTGAGGGCTTCTTCAAGCAATATTTTGATAAGATCTCCTACCCCCTCATCTTTCTTTTCATTCGCCATGGGAGGCCGTCGGGATTTTCAAGGCTGGTCTTGCAAAGCTTGGACTAGTTCAAGCCCTAACTCCTTATATCCCGACCTCGTTAGGGACATGCAAAGAAAAATAAAGAAAAAAATAGATCGCTCTGATATCACTGATCTAGATTTAAACAGGAACTCAACAAATTATGGAGATATCATAAACACAGAGATGCAGCGGAAATAATACTTCATTTCATTAATGTAAAATACTGAAATATGCTTACAAACAGAAATGGAAACAAATCAGCTAGGGCGATGGTATCTTATCTCTGAGAAGAGATGTGGTGGCTACATGCCTTTGAACTGCCTTACGATGAGGCTCAAGGGCCTTTTTATTATTGAACAATAAGAGCAAACCCTAAACAACCAAAACCCTAACCCGAAGAGATGTAACACCAATAATTTGTGGGCCCCGTTGTGGTGAGTTGGACAACAAACTTCCTGGGGTTGCGACTTGGCCATATTATCTTCGTTTGACGCGCATGATAACCCGTTGGAAAGATCTCTCCAAGGACTATGACAGAAAAGATGATTTTAGATAGAAAGTTATTAGCGGTAGATTTCCAAAAAAATGTCGTTTAGGGCATCAAAATGGCTCCGGAAGGTTAGGACCCGAAAAATTGCTAAAAATAGTAAATTGTGCTACAATTAAGGAAACTAAAAAATTGAAAGAAGAAATGGTGGGGGTCCACGTGGAATTGGCGGGTGGCCACCAATATCGACCTAGATCAACACAATTTAAGGCACACTTTTTTTTAAGTAGGGAACCCAACTAGGAAAAACCTTTGCTTGATAAGAATTTTATTGATAGAAAAAACTAAGCAATTGGTCTCTTAAAAAATCCAATTGTTTCAATCTGAAATATACACTTGTATTTCCCACTTGTTTAAGGCTTGAAACCCTTGTTAGATTTTTTATCTTTGTTGTCCTCTAGCAACCTATGCACAATGTTCTCTTGCACAATCTTCCTCTCACAAGCTCCATGTACAAACTTGTTCTTCCTACTGCTTGGTCTCACCAAGTCGTGCTCACCAAAGAAATGATTAGAATTATACCTTTGTTCCTCCTTTTAAAGGAAATTTCAATGGTTAAAGTTAGTGAGTTTTCTAATTAAGAAATTGAACTCAAGCTTTTCTAGTTAACAAAAGTCCACAAAACTAGTCGACTCGATCCTCCTAAACTTTAGGAGGCTAACTCCACTTAATCTTTTTGTTCCCAATTTAACTCACACTTAGAAGATAAAAGCTTGACCTTCAACTTCAACACATCAGTTAACTACCTCATGCACTCCTAACTTTTAGGAACTCAAGCATGCATAAGGAGGAACTCGAGTTTGATTCCTTGAATTAAGGCACAATCAAGGAATCAATTTCTTGTTACTATTTCAACAAAAATATATATATTAAGAAGTCAACTCTCCTTAAACAAACATTAAAATAAGATGCATTTTACCCATATCTCGCCATTATTTAATTTCCTTCTCCTTTTTTAGTACACTGCTCCCCTTTTTATGGATAGCTAGTTATATTTATAATTATTAACCTTTTTTAGTGATACGTGTCTTTGCAATATCTAGTTATTAATGTTAATAATTAAATTTTTACGCCTATAAGTGTTAGGATATTTTGACACATAGGAAATAATTAAGTATAACTTGGTCTATTGTAGAGTTAGGTAAAGTTTGTTTCTTTACTATGTACATTTGTAACTTATAATCCGACAGTCACAATGTTCTAGACAGGAAGTGATCCGAGGGTTCATTCTCTCCTTGGTATTACCGACACATGATTTGTGGATTAACACATGAATGGTCCATGATCTCTATTTAAAGAGCATGGAGGTTTATTTGTAGGTGACCATTCATGAGAAAAACTTATGTAAATTTTCTTTCTTTTATTAATAAATTGCCTAAAGTGGTTGTCTTGGCTCAGGCCATGGACTGTTTCCCTCTTTGAGGGTTTTAACTATGTCAAGAATAATGGTGTATTGATCTGTGATATGTTTGTGAGCAGTGACCTTTGGTGTTCTATCTGATCAACTTACCCTATAAATTCCTACATGGTATCAGATCTATTTGAGGGCCACATCCATTCGTGATCTAAATCAGAAGTTGGTACAATTGCATCCAATTGTCGTTTCCTAGATCTTTTGTTTCTGGTTGCTTTACGGGCCAAGAGGATTGCTCTATTGTGCTAGAAGCATCTATTCCAGTGAGGAACCCCTTTCGTTTCACGGAAAAAAGTTTTCGGTGGCCCTAACTATGTCATTTTTAAGATCTGGAGACATACAGTCTTTATTTGTAGTTCTAGCTATTTATCTCTTTGTTTATTTTGGTTTATTTATCTCTTTGTTTTTTATTGCTAGATCTATACCTTTCATTTCTGCGTATGATCTTTGCCCCACGACTCTATGTGATTTGGGCAAATCAGAAAAAAAAAGGAAGGTTTTTTCTCATGCATATGATCTTTTCTACAATGCCTTAGTGTGATCTCGGAAAGTCATAAACATTGAGGAAACTATTTAGTTTCTGGCAAAAGCTAACTTCAAGTCATAAGGTTTGGTTTTTTTTTTGCATGTCCGTGTTGGGTTATGTGGTGTTTTGTAGGCAAAAAAAGATTTTTCAAGTAAGCACGCACCCCAAAGCTTTAGTGACTAAAAAAAAAAAACTCTCTTTTCCAAAAATTACTAACCTTTTAAACTAGCTCACTTGGTCCAACGTTACGTTATGAGAATAGAGATTTTGGGTTCAAGTTTTTATTTTTGGTGAGTTACTTTTTCAAAAAGAACATGTAACTTATGTTTTAAAGCTACTTTATGTAAAAGTGTTCTCACCCATTATAAAAAGTGAGTCACTTATAATTCTAAAGTCTCGTTACCTTTTATTTAAGTTACAATTTAGTGGGTAGCTCATAAAGTACCATTGTAAAAGTGACTTTCACTTATTTATAAAAGTGAGTCACATATCTTTTTTTTTTTAAGTGAGCTAATTAGATTAAGTTTAGAAAGGGTTCTTTTTCCTAAAATATAACATTATCATTCATTTCTGCACATTCACGCACTTCGTCAGCATCTTCAATAACTTTTCTTCAAAAAGTCGTAACTTCTTCATCTGGAAGCCGTTTTCAGAACATTTTTTTTAATCAACCTATTTTTTCGAGATCTTTCTAGTGGAACACTTAGTTTCATCATCTACAACTTCAGTTTCTGTTAAAATGGGAAGTGCATGCCAAGTTATTATTGAGGGCACCAACTATTTCCAATGGTGGTCCTACATTGTGGATTTACTTAGAAGTAAAGGTCTTTACAGAATAGCCTCACGCTAAGAAACTAAACCTAAAGATGAATATAAGGCAGCCAAATGGGAAATAGACAATATCAAGCATGTGGGTTGATAGCGATGTCTATTTCTCGAGATCTGAGATTACATATCGCGAAACTTGATACCCCTAATGAAGCAATGAAATAACTCACTAAATTTTTTGGAATTAAAAATGAAATTAGGGCCCATCAACTTGAAAATGAGTTTCTTACGTTGGACCCCAATAATTTTTCTTCCATTGAATATTTTTTGTACAATTTCAAGACCCTTAGAATTCTCTTGGAAGGTGTTAAGGTTAAGAAAGAAGATGGTAGCCTTATCTATTCCATTCTTACTAAGTTGGGACCAGCCTACTCTGTGTTTGTTTCCACCTTCCATTCTACTAGAGAAGCATTTATTTCTCAAGGACAAGACTTCAAGTCTCCCTCTTTTGATGCCTTTTGTGATTCTTTAATAAGAGAACAAGAAGAACTCTTACATCTTGATATTCTTAATCTTGGAAACTCTTCTAAGAAAGCTTTAGCCTCCCAACAACAACTAAATTCAAAGAATCCTAAGAAGCAGTATCCTAAAAAGAATGGTCCTAAACCAAAAAAGAGTCCTAAGCAAATTTAGTCTCAAAATAAAAAATCATTTCAACAGAATGAAAAATCATTTCAACAAAACGCTAAGGAAAACAAAGATAAAGGGAAGAAAACTCATAGACATTGCAACTTTTGTAATAGAGATGACCACTTAGAATCCAAATTCTTTAAGAAGATGGAATCCTTTGAAGCAACAATGAAGAAGCATAACATCCATTTGGTGCACTCTTCAACTTCAACTTCATCTTTGGGAATAACACTTTCTGCATGTGGTTGTCAAGCATCTCGGTCTAGTTATGCACTAAATGTATCTTCTTCTTCTGATTCTCATGAGTGGCTTATTGATTCTAGAGCTTCTTACCACATGGCAAAAAACAAAGCAATGTTTTCTTCTTCAAATGATTGTAAAACCAAAAATATATATGTTGGTGATGATAGATCTCTTTATGTTGTAGCGACTGGAACTATTCATCTAGACAATGACCAATTTAATGATGTATTATGTGTTCCAACCTTATCCTACAACCTTCTATCTATATATAAGATAACTCATTTAGGTGAAGGTAAAATCATTGAATTTTCACCTCACGATGTTGTAATTAAGGACCTAAGAGATCCTACATAGATTTGAGCTATTTGCATTGCTGATGATTCTACAAGGTTGTATAAGTTTAAAAACTTTAGTTCATCAACACTTCCCTCAATATTTCTTTCTCATAATGATGAAGTGAGAAAACTTTGGCATGAATGATTTGGTCACTTAAACTATCTCTCCCTTCAAAATCTATGTAAAGAAAATATGTTGAGAGGTCTTCCTATGGTATCTTGCAGAGATGGTGTTTGTTCCATATGTGTACTCGGAAAACATCATCGGGATAGTTTTGAAAAACGTTCCTCTTGGCATGCGTCATCCCCTTTAGAACTTGTGCATAGTGATATATTTGGTTGACTTCTAGTTGTTCCATTCTGTAGCTACAAGTATTTATTAACTTTCAATGATGATTTCTCTAGATGCACTTTGGTATACTTCTTAAAACTCAAGAGTGAAGTCTTCAACATGTTCTTGGCCTATCAGGACTTTGTGTAGAAACAATCTGGGCATCAAATTCTTAAGCTAAGATTAGATAATGGCAGAGAATATGTTAACAACCAATTCATCAACTTTTGCACTGAGCATGGAATTCAAATGCAACATATTGTTCCATATACTCCACAACAAAATGGTGTAGCTGAAAGGAAGAATCACACCTTAAAGGAAATGGTTGATTCTATGCTTCAATCTAAAGGACTTAGTCTTAATTTTTGGGCAGAAGCAATTAACTATGCAAATTACATAGTAAATCACACTCCTAATAAGGTTTTAAAGAATATCACTCTAGAAGAAGCATGAAGCTCAATTAAACCAGATGTAAGTCACTTTCGTGTTTTTGGAAGTGAAGCATGGGCCCATATTCTAGATGAGAAACATAAACCTTTAGAACCAAAGAGTGAAAAATGTATTTTTTTGGATATTATGAATATGTTAAAGGATATAGACTTATTCCACTTAAGTCAAAAAATGTTATCATTAGAAGAGATGCAAAGTTTGTTGAAAATATATTGGCCCACGAGCCTAGCTCGACGGATGTGCCACCTCTCTCTATCCCTTCTACTTCTGAAAATATTTCTTTAGATGATGACATCAAGGATGACAATCCTCCCTCACCTTCTCAAGATCTTCATTCAGCTCCTCAGCTTCCAAAATGGGTATGTGCTACTCGGGATGCAACAGGTGCTCTTGCAGGTGATCTTATAGATCAACAACGTACATGTTATCAGTTCGATAGAGCCACTTCTTTGCTGGCTCAAGCTCGAGTGAATTATGATCCTGACACCTTTACAGAAGCTTCAAGCCATCTAGATTGGGACACAGATATGAATGAAGAGTATCGTTCATTATTGGCAAATGATACATGGGATATTGTTCCTCTTCCAAAGGGATGAAAACTTGTTAGATGCAAATGGGTTTACAGAACCAAGTATGGATCAGATGGAAAAGTTGATAAACATAAAGCTCATCTTGTTGCTAAGGGTTTTTCGCAAGTTGAAGGCATTGAATATACTAAAACATACTTTTTTGTTGCCAAAATGAACTCTATCTGCCTTGTTCTTTCCTTTGATGCCTCTTTAAAATGGGAATTCCATCAGATGGATGTTAAATCTACCTTCTTCCATGGGGACTTGCATGAAGAAATCTATATCGAACAACCTACTGGCTTTATACAAACATACTCTACCCTTGTATGTTAGCTTAAGACATCCATTTGTGGTCTCAATCAAGCCCCTTAGGCTTGGTATGCCAAAATGGATAGCTTTCTTTTAGATATTGGATTTTCTAGGTGTAGTTCTCACAATACTATCTACATGAAGAAAGTGGGTAAGTATATTATCATTCTTGTTCTTTATGTTGATGATATTTTCCTTACTGGTAGTGATCCCAACCTTATAAGCCTTAAAAATAAGTTTTAAATGACAGACTTAGGACACTTGCATTATTTTCTTGGTCTTCAAGTCTTGCAATCCAAGGAAGGTATTTCCCTTTCCCAGTCCAAGTATGCATGTGATATTCTACACCACTTTCACATGGAAGACTATAAGCCAACCCCTTCTCTCTTTCAGTTTAGAGCCAAACATTTGGTCACTTGTAATTCCCTTGAAGTCGATGCTACCTTATACCGTGAGCTTGTAGGAAAACTTTTGTATCTGACCCATACACGTCCTGACCATTCCTTTGTTATTGGCCTTATTGCTTGGTTTATGAAAAACCCACATGAAATTCATTGGAAAGCAGCTAAAAGAATACTTCATTATGTTCGAGATACAGTTTAGTTTGGGATTCATTACAGTGCAGAAGCATCTCCTCTATTGGTTGGTTTCACTGATTCCAATTGGGCTGGTGACCCTGATGATCAAAAGTCTACTGCAGGTTATGTCTTCACTCTTGGTTCTGGACCTATTACATGGGCTTGTAAGAAACAAAGTTCCATTTCTCTTTCTTTAGTAGAAGCAAAGTGTCGTTGCATCGTAGAAGCTAGTAAGGAAGCCCCACGACTTTGTCAAATCCTGTCAGAGTTTGGCTTTTAGCAGCAACATCCGAATAGACTTTGGTGTGATAATCAAAGAGCCATTCAACTATGTAATGATGTAGTCCAACATCAGCGCAACAAACAAATTGAAATACACATGCACTTGATGAGAAAGCTCATTCATGACCATGTTCTTGAAGTGAAATATTGTTCAACCGATGATCAAGTTGCAAACATATTACAAAGGCTCTGACAGAGGCGACAATTCATTCTCTCCTCGATATTACTGACACTTGATCCATGGCTTAACACTCGATTGGTCCATGATCTCTATTTAAAGAGCATGGGGGGTCATTTGTAGGGTGACCGTTCATGAGAGAAGCTTATGTAAATTTTCTTTCTTTTATTAATAAATTTCCCGAAGTGGCCGTGTTGGCTTAGGTCGTGGACTGTTTCCCTCTTTTAGGGTTTTAACCATGCCAAGGAGACTGGTGTATTGATCTGTGATCTGTTTGTAAGTGGCATCCTTTGGTGTTCAATCTGAGGAACTTACCCTGTAAATTCCTACAATAAGGTTAATATTATTGAAATAAGTAAACAAAAATAATATGCACATATATTTATTTAGAAATGTCTAGTTATTTGAATATTGTTGCATAAATTAATGTCTTTCTATTTTAATGGTTGAAATTGATTGATTAGTTCTTTTATTTGATTCAAGTATCAACAATAAAAAATATAGAAGTTAGGTAAGACTAATAATAGGGGGATGAAAGTTAGCAAAGCGGACAAATTGTCAAAGTGTGCGTAGGGCACCATGGAAGAAGTCATATGTGAGGAAAACATCAATATAGTGAATAAGGGCTTATGTATGAAAAAAACCCACACAGATAGCCTAGTTCTAAAGAGTGTCAAATTTAGTGACAACAAAAAATATTTCTCAATTTGAAAGAGTTGAGACACTATTGAGCCTCACACAATTTTGATGACAACATCCCATAATTAGAAACCTTGTTTTTTCATTTAACATTGGAAATAAACCTACCCTAACCTTAACATAATTAGGCAAAAAATACATTTCTATAAAATAAATATTGAGTAACATTTCAATAATATAGAAAAAATAAAATAATAATATTTTGTTATTGAAAATTGATAAATAAAATTTTAGAGAAATATCTATATTAATAATTGTAGAATTATAAATAAAGTTTTCAAAAAATAGCTACCAAGAAGAAAGGGAAATTACAATATTGTGTAATCAATAACACACTAAAAAGATATAGTTTTTTAGTTGAAAAGGAGATAACACGATTATTGACTCATTCCTTTATAATTGGGTCACTCTATTGAGTTATTAAGCATATTACATTTTTTTCCAACACTAAGTTGTAACTTAAGTATTTTTGATTGATATTAAATTTGTATATATTCATTTTAATTTTGGATCTACTAAAAGTCGAGAGGGATCAAATCACTTTTCGTTCTAAAAAAGGTTTGTATCTCAAGATATTTGATCCTTGTTGGGACTTGGTAAATCCAACGTTAACATAGGTTTAAGCTAGTTTAATTATTAATTATAATTATAATTTTTTATTTTATGTTTTATTTTATTTTATTTTTAGTTTTAGTTGTATGTATTTCAATCAATTCAAAATGTTTTCATTGATAATTATAATCATTAATGTTTTTATTTTATTTTTAAGTCGAATTTTATTTTATTTTTAATTAGTCAGAATGCTAAACATTACCACATCTCTATGGTAGAGTGATTATGATCCATAAACTTCTGTGGATATTCCGCTAGACAATTCATCACAAAATATCTAGTAATAATATATTAATACTCTGAAAATTATACACTATTACAGTTTATTAAACTTTAAGCTCTGTGGATTTAACTGTAATTAGTGCATGCATGCAAATGGAATTTTGTAGAAAAATAGACAACGATAAAATAAGCTCACACACCCATAATACAGAAGATATACTCTCTCGGAAGCCCTTTCAGGAGAAAACCCAACTGGAAGGTGAGGCCGCTTCACTCTCTTTCTTTGTCTGGAAATATGGCTACATGTACAAAGAAGTATTGAATTTGGCACATAGGCTAATACAGTGTGAAAACCCTCTCTGTGTGCTCTACCTCCTATCTCTCTTGGCTATTTTTGCTCAGCTATGGAACAAAATTCTCTTGAAAGAATAGAACGCCTCTTCCTCCTAGTGGCCCAGTTATAGCACAACCCGATAACCTAGTAATGGTTAAGCTTGACTACATCAACTCTTAAGTAGAGTTACAAAATAGACTCTTCTAGAGTCTTTTTACATCACAAACATGTGGTTAGTCCGTTTTCCATAAATAATGGGGGTAACGCGGCAGGACCACCCAAACTACAGGTGTGAAAACATGAAAGTAAATTTCTGAGTAGCATAAATTTTGCATATGGACTCTGATTGACATGTTTCTTGCGTCGTTGAAAAGGTCTTTGTGTGTAAAATATAATGAAAATATGTTGCAGTAAAGACACATATTTTTACCCTAAAAACTCATCATTTGATGCCTCAAAACAATCCCAAAAGGTTTGAGACCCCGTTTCGCCAAACTGGGTCCTGCTAGTAGAAAAAGGTCCCGTGAGCCGATTCCTCCACTTTTTCCACTCTAAATGCATCGAGGTGGATGAAAACAATTTAATGATCTAATTAGGATCACACCTCCCCATTTTGGGAGGATTTTGGTCCCTAAAATATTTTACTGAATGAGGTGAAGAAATTTTTCCTCTACCTTCTCTCTTGTGTACCATTTAGCTTTACCTAGAAGTTGTCTCTTCAAGCCAATATACCAAAGGTCATGGTGCCCCTATCTTGTATTTCTAGACCTCTTTTGCAAAACCGTATCTTTCGTCAACTTTTCTTGAGCATCTAGTGCCAAATCCTCAACAAAGGGTAATACTTGTTTCTCTTCCTGACATAGCATGCAAGGCTCATAGAGTTTCAAATTCTCTACATTCACAACTAAGTAAATGTGCATATAGGGTGGTAAAATGAGTCAATATGAATTATCACCCACCTTTTCTAGTATCTCAAAGGGATCATACCTTAGAGAATTGATTTTCCTACCAGGACCCTGCAACCTCTACGTGTTCAACCATAGCCATACTTCGTCTCCCACCTTGAATGATTTCTCTATTATGTGTTGATCATGCATGGTATTATACTTCTCCTTCGACTTCTTCAATGTTTTTTGTACCTATAGATGGCAATTCTTGATCTTCTCTATAATTTTTTCAACCCTTAAAGGATCTCCTCAAAGATCTTCCGTCGCTCCTCCTTGATTCCCATACAAAATATCCAAAGGTGAAGGTGGAAAATATCCAAAACACATCTCAAATGGGGAATTTCCTATAGAAGTGTGGACTTCTCTATTATAAGAATGTTGTATATATACCAGATTTTCATCCCAAGTCTTCAGATGCTTCCGGTTATATCCCTTAGAAGTTGCACTAAAGTCTTGTTGACTACCTGTGTCTACCCTTCTATCTACGGATGGAATGATGTAGATCGCTTCAACTTTGTGTCTGTCTTCTCCCATATTGTAGTCCAGAATGAACTCAGAAATCTTTTGTCCTTGTCTGAAATGATGCTCCTTGGTATCCCAAAGTGCACCTAAACTTGTCCAAAGAACAAGTTTGTTGCTTCTTTTTCGTTTATGGTCTTTTTACAGGGCATCAAAACACACATCTTGTTGAACCAGTTAACTACCATGAATAAGTAGTCATGTCCCTTCCTAGTTGTCAGTAAACCTTCAACAAAGTTGATCGACATGATTTCCCAAGGACGAGTAGGTACAAGTAAGGGATGATATAGACCATGTTTCCTTTTCTAGGATTACTGGTACAACAAATCATGCCTCCCCTTATGAACCTAGCGACCTTCTCTTTCCTATTGGTCCAATACACATACCTTTGTAAGTTAGCCACAATATTCCCTACAGAAAAATGCCCTGCAACCTTACAGGTGTGGGCCTTTCTAATCATCTACAAACACTCACTTTTAGGAACACCTAACTTATCAAAGCTATAGAGTAATCAATTCTGGAGATGGTAGTCAACAATGTTGTCGCCATCATGCATGTGATTCTGAATCTGCAATTGTTGATACACCTCCTTGAAGTCCTCATATTTTGAATATGCTTCTTCGTATCCATCATGAGTGAATGTCTCCATGTGCATAAGAGTCCCAATTGCTTTAATATTTGATGTGGGTGGCCTTGAAAGCATATCGACTAAATTTTTTGTGTTGCCCTTCTTATACTTGACCATTAAATGAAATTGTTGTAAAAATTCCATCCACTTGTAATGCCTAGCCTTTTGTAGCTTACTCTTGGCCTACAAGTACTATAACAACTAGTGATCTGTGTGGATTATTGTCTCCTTTCCCATTAAATAGTGCTTCCACTTCTTCACATATTGAACCATGTCAAATATCTCCTTATCATAGGTAGGGTAGTTAAGAAATTTCCCATGAAATACTTTATAATGGTAGCAAACGAGACTTCCTCCTTGCATCAATACAACTACCATAGCTTACCCACTCGCATATGTATCCACTGCAAAGGGCCGTTGAAAATCTGGTAATGATAGAACTGGTGATTGGCTCATATTCTTCTTTACCTACTCTAATTACTACTGCTGACATTTTCCCCACTGGAAACTCTTACCACTTGTTTCTATTGCATGGAGCAGTGCTACTATCGCTGAAAATGAGGCTATGAATTTCCTTAGGTACTGTGTTTCACCAGTGAAACTCCTAACCTCAGAAACATTAGTAGGCACCGGCAATTTCAAGATGGTCTCCATCTTAGAAGGATCTATCTTCAGCTCTCCTCCACCGATCACAAATCCCAGATACACCAAGGGTTGTTGCGCAATCTCGCACTTCTTGATATTTTCTAGCAGTTGGTGCTTCTTCAATGTTTCCAACACCTGCATCAAATATGAAATATGCTCCTCCTAAGTAGCACTATATATTAGTACATCATCAAAATAGACAATAAAAAATGAATTTATAAAAGGGTGCAATATATCATTCACTAATATCATAAATGTAGCTGGTGCATTACATAGGCCAAATGGCATATCTAACCAATCATACAAACCTTGCCTGGATTTGAAGGTGGTCTTCCATGTAACTTCTTCTTTGACTTGAACCTGGTTATATCTAGACTTCAAGTGTAGCTTGGTGAAATGATTTTATTGATCATCTATCATGGGCAGGGGGCGTCTATTCTTGAGTGTGATTTTATTCAACGCCTTGTAATTTATACACATTTGCCAAGTCCAATCCTTCTTTCACAGAATGATGATGGGTGACCTAGATGGTGATGTACTTGGTTGAAGGACACCTTGTTCTAGAAGGTGTTGCAATTATTTCTTCACCTCACTTGTTTCTCTAATAGACTGCCTCTACAACCCAATATTTGTAAATGGGAAGTCTGGAAATAGCTGGATCTTGTGCTCCACTTCTCTCTTAGGTGGTAGCCCTTTAGGCTCTTCAAACACATCCTTGTATGCCTGTAAAAACTCCAATTTTTGTTTTGTTTCTTAGTACACCCCTCTAAGGATGCCTTGCCTCTTATTGATTCCTCTTCACACTGAATTTCTCTTAAAAACAATAAAACATACTTCTTTCTGGATTTGATCAATTTCTTGGTTTGGTTGGTACTTACTAGTGAAATTTTTTACTTTCCTTTCCGCACGTTGATGATGAATTATTTTCCATCCTTGATGATCTGGTACTGCTTATATCTCTTGATGAATATTGCATCACACATGTACATGTATGGACTCCCAAACACGACTCCAAATACATCAAGGGGAATCACATCCAGATCTACTTCATCAATAAAATCAACACTGATAGAAAATATAATTTTGCATTGTTTTGTTACTTTCAACTTTGCATCCTTATTTACCCATCCAAGTGGATATGGGTTTCGATGATCATGAACTTCCAACCAAAACTTCTTGATCAGTTGTGTTGCAATCAGATTTTCTTGTGATCTTGATTCAAACAGAGAAGCAATCTTCGTCTTCTTGACTTGTATCTTTATACGAAAGATTTTAATCATTTTCTTATCTACTTGTTGTTGAAGGCTACTCATATTCACCTCCTTCTGCATTGATGTACAACTGATATTCTCATCCATGTCTGAGTTGCTTTCAACTCTCTTTCTCAAATTAGTGGCCATGAGATTATTCTTCATATTATCTTTCTTCTTGTTCTTCAAGTTTAGATTTGGATGCAACTTCGAGCACTTCTCCTCTATATGTCCATTAATGTTGCAATAGATGTAGTGGTTTCTAGGATCCTTGCACTTGTGTATTGTGGCTACTGTATTTTTATATTTCCCCACCTTTTATTCTTCTTCGCCTCCTTAGAAGCTTCATGTTGCTCCTTCTACTTCGACCCACTTGATTGTGCTCTTTTTAGGCATCTCCTCTCCAGGTACTATGCCTGTACACAAGCCTCATCCACTAATTTGGCTCGAATAACATCACCTGCTCAGGCAGATGGTTGTGCAGACCCCCCAAATACTTGAGGAGTGCATATGGCTTCCTTCAAGAGATACCCAACATTATAGCCATCTTTCTGAATTTTGTGGTGTACTCCTGCATGCTTTCGCCTGACTTCTTCCTGAAGCAATGCCACCAGATTCACTGGTCCTCCACATACCCAATTGAATAAAATTGTGACTTAATGAGGATTCTCAAATCCTCCCACATAGTCACTAGAGGTTCTCCCTCAAACCTCAAGGTTTATGTGTGGCTTTCCCACCAACTCAGTGCATGGCCCTTTAATTTCATCCATGCGAATGAGATCTTTTTCCCTTTCTCTATCTAATGGATGCTAAAATAAACTTCTAACTGATGCAACTAGTTCTTGAACTTCAGAGTGTGGATTTCAAAGTGGTACGATTTGATATTGACTTTTGCTTCCATTGTGAACAGGGATTGAATTAAGTGCTCAAATCGGGTTGATCTTTTCCGGGTTCTTTCTTTGGCTGGTTCTCTGTGTCTTCCAGATCTCTCGATCCCTCTTCTGATTTATCCTATGCATTCGAACCCCCATCTTCTCCAAATAGCCCAAGATTATTTCTTAGGATCACTGTGAGGAGGTTTACATTGTGGTTTATATTCGTGACTTGCTTTTGGAGCCTCAAAACCCTCACATATACAAGATCACAAGGTTATTTTACAGATTTGTCAATGATCATTAGGTTTTTACAATTTTCAACCCCGCTGACCTAGATGCCATGCAAATATCCACAAATACCCAAAGAAACCTTCTCTGATACCAAATGATCTGTAAACTATCGTGGATATTCCAATGGATTGATCTAGGTGGATGTTGGTGGCTACCCACTTATCCCATTTGGACCCCCACAACTGTCTCTTTCAGTCTTTTCAGTTTCCTAAATTGTAGCACAATTTACTATTTTTAGCAGTTTTTCGGGTCCTGAACTTCCGGAGCCGTTTTGAGGCCCTAAACGACGTTTTTTGGGAAATCTGGTGTCCAAGGACCCATGTTGCCCCCAAAGTGGTAGTTCTCGGATAGATCTTTCTAACGAGCTATCATACGCGTCAAACAGAGATCGTATGCCAAAGTTACGACCCCGAGAAATTGATGTATCAGTTTACCCAAAACGACGCCCACAATTTGGCATTTCATCTTCTAGGGTTAGGTTTTGGAATGTGAAGGGTTTTCCATTGTTTCTCAACAATAAATAGGCCTTCGAGCCTCATTGTAATAGAGTTCGGAACAGTTCAGAGGCATGTTGCCGCCACATCTCTTCTCAGAGATAAGCTACCACCGCCCTAGCTGGTTTATTTCAATTTCTGGTTGTAAGCATATTTCGGTATTTTCCATTAATGAAATGAAGCATTATTTCCACTGCATCTTTGTGTATATTGTTATCTCTGTATTTTATTGCGTTCCTGTTTAAATCCGGATCAGTGGTATTAGAGCGGTCTGCTTTTTCTCTGTTTTTCTTTGCATGTTCGCAACGAGGTCGGATATAAGGAGTTAGGGCTTGAGCTGGTCCAAGCTTTGCAAGACCAGCCTTGAAAATCCCGACGGCCTCCCATGGCGGATGAGAAGAAAGATGAGGGGGCAGGATATCCTATCAAAATTGTGCTCGAAGAAGCGCTCGAGCGGCAAAGGAACGCGATGATGGATAGCTTTGCGCAGATCCTTCAGCGGCTACCTAGAGGTGACGCATCGGCTTCCAGCAGCTACTCTGGAAACGCCACGCCCTTTAAGGTACAAGTTAATTTTGAAATCCCCATATTCGAGGCTCAAATAGACGCAGATGCCGTAGATAAATGGTTAAATCTGCTTAAGGGTTATTTTTTTGTTCATGAATTTTCAAGTCAGGAAAAGATCGTTTTCGCTCTTCTCAAAGCAGCCCCTCACGTCAAGGACTGGTGGGAAACCTACTGCGAGCAGAAGGATGAAAGAACATGCTCACTATTTTCAGCCGCACCCACTTGGGATTCATTCCGAGATGCCATCAAGGAGCAGTACTACCTTGTCAAAAGCTATGAGGACAAATACATCAAATGGACCACACTGTGGCAAGGACAAGACCAAGATGTGCCGGAGTTCACAAACATTTTTCATACCCTTCGCACACAGTTGGGTATCAAAGATTATGAGCTGCATCTGGTACTCAAATACCGCGGCTGCCTACACAGATACATCCAGAAAGAGATGGAGTTCTTGAACATCTCCTCACTCGGCACAGCATACCGATACGCTGTCAAAATCGAGCAAAAGTTCAAACAAAAGAAGCGAGACTTTGGATCTTCTAATCCGAAGCCCAAAGGACAAAGCCAAGGCGGGTGACCCAAGACAACTCGT
>APFE030298424.1:10766-22697 GCA_000404065.3 Pinus taeda
CTTAGTCTATCTATCCAAGCCATATAAACTTGATTGTCATGTCCACAACCATATTCTAGCTATCTATACATATATATGACTGCATACTAAAAATTAAAATCTATCCGCATGAAAACAAATCAAAACAAAAAGACTGAGAGTCAGCGTTCTAATTCTCCTATTCGGCTGAAGCCGAAGCCACTGGGGTCGGATCCTTTGTGCTGGAGCCAAGCAGCTATGTCGGCATAAACAGGCAAGGGAAATGTTTTTCTATCTGATCCAAACGACCATCCTGCTTCTACAATTGAAATTGCAGTTTTTGAAAGTCATGTTTATAATTTGGGAAGTCCTGGACAACAATCATCCAGATTTTCTCCATGGCCTCGACCAAGAGGCATTTCATGAGCCAATATAGATGAATGGAATGTTTGTATTGCGTGTCTCAGCCTCTGGTGTGTCTCGGGTCCAGAATCAGGATCTTTCAATCCTCCATCTCTGCTGCCTCCACACTTGCCTTTCGATTTATATTTTCCTCTCATTCGGCTATGAGTCATTTTATTTCCCCTCTGGTGCCCCCCAAATACGCAGCCACCACTTCTTGTATCGGGTTAGCCACGGGCTTCCTGCCCCGACGTTTGCCCGCGATGCTTAGCTCAGCTTCGACCTCGCTTCCCCATGGTCTCTTCCCACAACCCTTGGTAGTTGTTGCTCGACCCATACCCTCAATTCCCCTGTTCCTTCCGATCACCCTCAAACATTGTTCGAGACCAAACCTCTGTCTTTTCTTGGACGCAAATATTTACCTGCCGACTAACCTATTGTGTGAGCAAGAAATCATAATTCCCAAAATGTTAAATTTTGAATTGTCTTTATCCCATGGTTCTGACAATGCAGTGAATTCAACACCCATGACTTATGCTTATAACCCTCAAGCATAAGGAAACTCCACCCAAGACTCTTGAGACGCCCCTGCATGCCCCCTGCCTTGCTCGCGCTCCAACCATGGTATTCGGTTCGAGGTTCATGGCCACCCACCCAACTTATAACCTAGAGGTCAAGCCTGCATGTACCACCCTCCTCCTCTCTTTTGCCCCTCGTTGACTGCCTTTGCCCCCATTCCCTCTGCCTTAGCCTCTTCTTAGCATGGCTCAGAGCCTCTCTGCAGCCTGACATCTGAACCCCGACACCCACAAGGCACCCCGCTCATAGCATACTCACCACCCCCCTTCCCAGTGACTAGATCAGACTATCCTAACCAATCTTCCCTGCGTGCCAATTCCCCCAATTCAAAAGACGACCTGCGACAACCTTCCCTTTCCTAACGCTCCTTAGGGGCTTGGCGTTAGCGCCATTCAGTAGACCAGGTAGGTCGACCACAGCAATAATTGTTGCTTTCTTCCCCTCGACTCTTGAGTTTGGCAAGCACACCAGAAATAATAATTCTCTTGGGTTGACTCCCACCCAACCCATCTTTATAATACCCATGCGATATAACAAGATGCCAAACATAAGAGACACCCAAACAGACCCCCCGGACCTGGGATTGTTCCCGCAGACCACCTCCTCCAGGCTAATTCCCCCATCCCAGTTACGTGCCCATATAAACCCTGTGCCCCCATGCAAGCCCCACATACCAGACCAGACGTAGGGGCGCATAACGAAATGTAAGCGGAGCCAGTTAACATACCTGATTATTCACGTTTGAAGACGTTGTCACTCTTCGCCTTCCCGACGTCACCTCTCCTCTTTTGTCGTCATCACCTCCATGTTTACACTCTCCAAAATGTTCTCTCTTTGAAGTCAGTAAACTCAACTCCATGCAAATGCCACCTTCCATTCTCCTGTCCACCTTAAACCTACCACCAGCCACCCCACCCTGCTGTGAGAGGCAATGGCACCATCCCTTCTTGTCCTTATTATTATGATAGCCTTAATGGTTGTGTCCACCAACTCACACCCTAATTAGGGAAATGTACAATATATTGTTGATTCCCGATCAAAGAAACATACAGTGTATTGTTGGTTATAACTTCTCTTTTTAATAATTCTTTTTAATAAAAAAATTACTATTTTTCATATAAAAATTTTGATCAGCATATTGGAATAATCAAATTATTAAGCCAAATGAATCCAATCAACTTATTAAAAATAAATCAATCATAATACCGCCAAATTCAGTAACTATTAATTGCGATATTTCTAAATTTACTCTTGTGCTGAAAATTTGTATTGAGTACAAACATATTGAGTACAAACAGCGAATTTATTAAAAAAAATCCTAATACCGCTGAACTTAGTAACTATTCTTTGCGGTACTGTTTCTGTAGCTATGATCTAACTTTACTCTTATGCTGAAACTTTGTATTGACTACAATCGTTGAGCTATTGCCGTTCAGGATTGACTGAACATGTACTTTTCTGACCTCAATCAACAGTTACTCAGGTTTTGGCATATCAGTACATCCGTTGTAACTTCGAAGACCTGGTTATAGGTATTCCAGCGGTCACCAACAAATGCTAAAAGGCGTTGTCTGTTGAGGTAGCAAATGGCGTTGTCTGTTGAGGTAACAAATTTGTTGTATATTGGAATTGTTTGAATTGTGTTTTTAATAGTAAGAATGAATTAATATCATTAAAAAAATTGGATTTTCGAAATCTTAAAATTTGATAACTGTAATTTATATTTTCAAAAAAATTATTAAAATTTCTATTATCTTCACTTACTTAGCCAGGGTTAATTAATGAAATAATCAAGAAGGTCGATGGCCTAAGAAGACCACTTCCATTGGAAAGGGTTTACATAACATCTCCCATTAAAAAGAATGCACGTCATAATTTGTGGCAGTAAAAGCTCGCCTTCGCGCGGCTCCCTGAAAACAAAATTTCCACTATTTTCAAAATAAATTTACAACCTTATAGAGGACGATGAACGCTCTGCATTTCCAGCACTTTATGCCAGCGGCATTAAAATATTCGCGAGTCCCATAGACTTATCTCCGCTGCACAACTGTGATGGAAATGACCCATTGAAATCCCAAATCAATTGGGTTTTCCCTATGATTTCCTGGCCTGAAGGATCAAACAAGACCTGCAGAAACAACACACAACGGTTTTGATTAAGAAATTAATCCATTAGACACGTTTTCACAATCACAAGTGTCCAGAAATTCACACTTCTTGATATTATCCTGTTCAAATTCAATTGAACAATAGTTAACCGGTTCTCAATACAGAGAATTCATGAGTTAGTATAAAAAATACTTCCAACTGGCCTTGGAATTTGACGGTTTTTTTTTGCTTTTTTAAATGTTGAATTGAGGCTTCTGTTATCCATAATAGTTGAAAGAATAATTTCGGCTTAAATCACATGTACACAGACATCACATGTAGACAGAGATTTGTCGACTCTTTTCGAACCAACCAGTGTGGTTGAAGAAAAATTTAGAAACATAATTTTAAAAAAAAATTGTTGTTTATGTATTTAAGTTATCCGTTATAAATTTTAATAAGTGA
Source organism: Pinus taeda (assembly GCA_000404065.3). NCBI lineage: Eukaryota > Viridiplantae > Streptophyta > Pinopsida > Pinales > Pinaceae > Pinus > Pinus taeda. The sequence goes on from APFE030298424.1 coordinate 14,259, forward strand.
TTTAGATATACATGAAGTTAGAAAATTTGTTTAATTACAATATCTAGATCTTGTCATTATTCTTTAACTAGTTGGAAATTAAATTTTACAAAGAAAGGTTGAAATAGGCATTTTTTTAGCGGGTATAGTTGGTATATATTTCATAAATAATTTGTTGGTGTTATAAAGGAATATTAATGTGTTGTTATTTTTTTGAACTAATTTAGATCTATCTTTAATTTGAGGGTTTTTTAAAAGAACCAATTTAGATCCATTTTAACTCCATTTTTTAAGCATTAAGAGGGATCAAATCTATTTTTTTTAAAGAACCAATCTAGATCTATTTTAACTCGATTTTCTAAGTGTCAAGAGGGATCAAATCTCTTGAGACGCAAACATTTTTTTAGAAGGAAACTATATTAGATCCCTATCCAATTAAGATAGATCTAAGCTGGTATAATATTTATATAGTTGACATTGGAATATTTTATTTATAATTCAATTATGTTAAAACATGTCTCTCATATTTTTTTCAAGTTATTTTTATCGTTAATATTTTCTAAAATATTACATATCAAATCCATGTTTTTTTTTGTAAGTCAGATATGTATATTATAAAACAAAATATGTTACAAAAAGTCTGCCGAAGCAGAACGAAAACTTAGATGGACCATTAAAACCGTGCTGACAGCCAGCCCTGGGCTTTCAAAACTGCGCTGCACACGACGCAGGGCGGCTTACTCTTGAAACAGTTATTGATCGCCACGACACTATCAAAACTTGGACAGAGACAGAGTGACATCACTATTTTGCATAAGGCCAAAGCCATAATAGAAAACAGAGTAAGACAGAGTAACAAAACTAACTAGCATAAAGCTGTAACAGAAGAAACAAGATAGATTGAGATAAGAAACTAGGGAAACCCTCCAGTGCGCAGAAAGCCACCGATTCGACTGACTGTGTCTAAGCCCACGTCCAGAACATGCTTGTCGACTTTAGCCTGCATATCTTGCATGGAATGGAAATCCTGAGCTTCCTTCATCTTTTGTTCCTGCAAAAGAGGGTCCGGGCTCAGAGTTTGTCGAGGAAGCCTGATGAGCAGATTCAATTTCTTGTTGACAATTTCCACACCCTCCTGCACTGTGGTGATTCTGCGATCCAGCGATTCATGGATTTCATGAAGATTTGCTGACTGATTCTCCGAAGTGGAGTTCCCCTTCCCAGAATGCTGCTTCCCTTCTTCCTTTGAATCCAAGGCTTTCGCAAGGAGAGTTTTGATTCTCCAACTCTCCGCTTTAGTTCGAACATATTGAGTGGCTCTTTTGGAAGGCGTACCTGGGTCAGGTAACCAGTCAACCTCCTCCGCAATGATTCCCTCCTGTCGTTGCGCTTCTTCCTTTTTCACAGAAGCTTCCAATTCCGCTATCTTGCGTTTGCTCCTTGCTGTTGCTCTGGTCTCATACATGTTCTACGCGGTTCGTAGTTCGCAGTTGGCCGCCGAGCATCTGCAGCTCCCCGCTTCCATCCTATTCCCTCTGATCTTATCACTGTGAGCACTTCTACAAATAGACAGGTTGTGGTCGCTAGCAGAGCTTTGAAACAAGGTAGAGGAACCCGAGCCACGACTCCCCGTTAAATAGCTTTTTTCCATGGATTTTCCGATAATGCGCTCTCCCCTTCGATGCAGAGTGGTGGTACTTTCGTTATTAATGCGAAAGATGTTCACACAACTCTCATATCATTTTCCTGATCTAGCATAAATGTTGTTGATTGCCTTCCCATCAAGGTTGAGGCAGCTGTCCTTTCTCCACAAACGGTCTCTACGGATTCTCTCTTGGCATGAACCATGTTGATAGTTTCCATGTCTGGCTTTCTCTTGCCATAATGACCACTATCGCATCTGTCCAGTCGTCCAGCCCCCGTGATAGTAACCCAAGCCGTTACCGGAGGCTCCAGTTTTACGGTGCCGGACAAAGAAACCGTTGCCGGTCAAGCCCGGTTGATTTCGTTTAGGTCTTGTTGTGTCAGCTGTGCACATTGCGCCTTCAGGTTCGGGCAGTCCACCTCCTCCCAACAGTTGTCCCATCCCCTGTCCTGATTGTCCACGCCACAATTCGCTAGGTAGTTCGCTAGCCCGTTTGCCTTACATCTTACCGCATGAAAAACTAATCCTTTCATTCCAGCCATAAGTTCTGCAATATTTTCCGTGACTTTGGCTAGCCGCCAATGTTTTGTGGCTTTGTTGGCCTTAGTGCCTCCCTGAATTTTCTTAGCTGTAGATATGACCAGTGATGAATCTCCTTCCAGAATTACATTACAGAGGCGTAGGGATTTTAAAATTCTCAGACCATGCTCTAGAGCTGCGAATTCCATCTCATTATTTGTGCTTTCCCCAAGCGCTCTATAATATATGTGAAGAATTTCTCCATGCTGGTTGCGTAATGCACCTCCAATTCCTGCCATGCCGGGATTGCCTCTCGAGGCCCCGTCAAAATTCAGCTTCAATCCTCTTTCCGGTGGACGCTGCCATTTGTCGATCTGTGAGGATGGTTTCGTTCTGTGTCTCGAAGCTGTGATGCTGCTGGTGACTTCCAGACGAAAGCATTTCAAAATGCGTAAGTTTTGTGCTGATGGTTTCTCGTTACCTTCCTCTCTGCATTTCGTTTGAATTAACTATTGAATGTTAGTTATTATGTTGTCTTTAGAGAACTCTATGTTCCTGTGTTCGTCTTGAAAAATTTTGCGATTACGTTCCTTCCAAATAGACCATAGTAAAAACCCTGGAACAGATTTCCATATGTTGTTGACTCTTTGTATGTTGGAGAAGTCTTTTTTCCAGTTCAGTATGGTTCTATGAATGGATTCTCTGTCTCGGTCAGAACTACTAAGAATTCCTTCCATCCAGCGCCATAACTGATTTGCCCATTCACAAGCATTGAAAAGGTGGTTTATAGATTCCTCCTCTACGAGGCACATAGGGCATCTTGAGGGTCCCCTGAAACCTTTCTTGCACAAGTTGTCCCAAGTTAAAGTCTTGTTTCTCATTAGAAGCCAAAGGAAGGTCCTGATTTTCGGCTAGAGTAGGTTGTCCCAAACTTTGTTGCACCATGGCACTGCTTCTACCTGTTCTTCCTTTTCGATTATGTTCCTACCTTCTTTTAATGAGAAATTGCCATTACCTTTTAAACCCCATCTTAGCTTATCATCCTCTTCAGTTTTCCGAATCTTTCTTTTGAGGATTATCTCATTGAGTTGCTGAAAACTTTCGTTGTTCTCCTCTGTGTTCCCAGGATTTAAATTTATCCAGTCCCTCCAAATTGGTTCCCTACTGTTTTGAGTCCAATACTGATTGACTCTGTGTCTTCCCTCATTTTGACTTATTCGCTTGAGGGTGGATAGCTCTAGGGTGTCCAGTTTAGGGAACTGCTGCCATGCATCTTCCCAGAACATGGCCAACCTTCCATTGCGAATTTCCCAAAAGTTGTGCTCCTGTACTAAGTTCCTGTTATTCCTGGCATGGTTCCATATTGACGATCCTTCCGGGACTTCCTGTAGTCTTATGAGGTCCTGAGTGTCACAATCTGGAGTATATTTTTCCTTCCAATGCCTCGCCCAAGGTAAAGTGGGTTCTTTAATCCATTTCCACCATGTCTTAGCTCCACAGGTTCGGTTGACCACCCAAGGATCGACTAAGTTCAGCCCCCCCATAGATTTTGGTTGGCATAGTTTATTCCATGCCACCAAAGCCCACTTCTTCTTATCCCCATTCCCATTCCATAAAAAAGGATCTCTGTATGTTTCTCATTTGTTGCAGAATGCCTTTTGGGGCTGGAAGCATAGAAAGTAAATATTGCGGAATTGTCTGCAGAACAGCCTTGGTTAGGATAATTCTACCCGCTAGGTTGAGGGCTCTGTTCGTCCAATGCGAGCACTTTTTCTTCATGTTGGCTAGAACTTTCTCCCAGTGAATTTTCTGCCAAGGTTTCAGAGTCAGAGGAGCCCCTAGATATTTCAAAGGTAGGGAGCCAATCCTGAATCCAAGAAGCTGGGACAAGTGAGCTTGAACTGCCGGATGAGTGTTGAAAAAGAGAATAGTGGATTTAGAAAAATTAATTTCCATGCCAGAAGCTTGACTGAAGAGATCAAGGATACCCCTGTAAGCCACAGCCTCCTTCACCGTGGGGGTACCATGTAACATGGTATCGTCCACGAACTGTTGATGTGTGGTAGCTGGTAGCGATCTAATTGGCTGCAGACCTTTTATAAATCCTTCTGCTTTCTTCTTGGCTATAGTTCGGCTAAGACCTTCCATTAGGATTACAAATAGGAAAGGGGATAGGGGATCCCCTTGTCTTATTCCCCGCGAAGGAGTGAAAGGAGCGGATGGAGCACCATTGACAAGGATTGAATATCTTGGAGATTTGATGAGAGCAAGTATCCACTTGATCCAGGTCCTGCAGAAGCCAAAAGCATCCAAAACAGCTTCAAGGTATCTCCAGCTTACTTTGTCATAAGCTTTTGATAAATCCAATTGCATTAGCATTCCTGCTTCTTTTCTCGAATGAAGCGAGTGAATCATCTCCTGCGCTAACAAGATGTTATCTAGAATTTGTCTACCCTCAACGTAGCCCGATTGCTCTTCCGAGATAATACCAGGAAGTATCGACTTTAGTCTATTTTCTATGAATTTTGAAATAATTTTATAGATAACATTACATAGGGCAATGGGTCTAAATTTATCAGGTGTCTTTGCTTCTTCAACCTTAGGAATGAGCGCTAGAAAGGTGGAGTTGATGGATTTTAGAATGGTTCCTGAGTGCCTAGAATCCTCCACTACCTCCCATACCTCCTGCTTGACAGTGTTCCAACAGGCCTTGTAGAAATTGATGGTGAAACCATCTGGACCTGGAGCTTTATCATTAGGCATGCTCCTGATAGCTTCCTCCACCTCCTCCATAGAGATTTCCCTACATAGGGCCCAATTCTGATCTGAAGTAATAGACTTAGGAATGGCTGCTGTAAGTTCCTTGATGACCTCCTCTCTATTTATGGGCGGTTTCTGTGCAATTGAGTTGAAGTGATCCGAGAGCAGAGCAGATATGTCATTGTGATTCTTTAGTATCTCCCCTGCATTATTTTTCAACTCGAGAATTCTATTAGCACTTCTGTGGTCTAGAGCCGACCTGTGAAAAAATTTTGTGTACTGCTCCCCCTCTCTTAGCCATTGGATTCTAGATTTCTGTTTCCAAAGAATCTCTTCTTGTATGCACCTTTTGTGCCACTGTTGAGAAAGAACTTTTTCCTGCTCAATCGCTTCGACACTGTGGTTGCCTGCTGCTCCATTTCTGTGAATTTGTTCCAGTTTGTTCTCTAGAATGGCTTTCTCCTGGAATATATTTCCAAAAACCGTTTTGTTCCAATCTTTTATCTTTTCTTTAGTTTCTTTCAGCCTCTTTTGTAGATTAAACATTTTGGAGCCTCTCACCTCCAAAGGTTCAGACCACCATTTCTTTACCATCTCGAGGAAATTAGGGTGGTCTAACCAAAATTTTTCAAATCTGAATGGTTTATTCCTTGGGGTACCCTGAACTTCAACAATAAGCGAAATTGGCCAATGATCCGACCCCCCACTGGGAAGGATATCCAATTCTGCTATTATACCATCCATTATAATGCTTTCTGAGATTAAGAATCTATCCAAGCGAGAAGCTATCAACCTTTCTCCCCCCCTTCTGTTGTTCCAGGTGAAAAGGCCACTCTTAGGGTGTATGTCTACCATTTTGATAGTTTCTATGAAACCTGTGAAGGCTTCCGAATCCCTATTAAGTTTCCTGAGACCCCCTTTTTTTTTCCAGAAGGGTGGTTATCATATTGAAATCACCCCCCAGTATACACTTAGACCTTGGATGTCTATTAATAAGCCTGGTTAATGCATTTAAAAAAATTATTTTGTCTTCTAATTTCTGAGGACTATAAATATTGATACAGAGGAAAGATCCAGAGTTACCTATGGGTTGGAACTCCACCGCCATGAAGTGTTTGTTCACCTCAGCTGATAACATCTGGATTTCCTTTGTGTCCCACATGGTTGCAAGGCCACCTTCTCGTCCTTGGCTCTCAATCTCTAAAACTTCCATATTTCTCCCAAGCTTCCTACAAAGACTGTTGATACTGGAGCTGCTACATTTAGTTTCTTGTAAGAACATAATTTCCGGTCTGTATTTCTGGATTTTCCTCTTTAAGATTCTGTGTTTTGCCTGGCTGTTAAGCCCTCTTGCATTCCACGAGATGATCTTCATGTTTCACTGATTTGCATTGGAAGGACTGGAAAGCGCTAAGCGCTTTCATCTTCCCTGAGTTTATCATGATCATGCCTAGTTCCTGTAGAACTTCACCACTAGTTCTACGACCTCTTCTTTTCTTCTCCTTTGAACTAGATGATTTCCATAAAAGACTTTTCGAATGTAAGCTATTGCCTTTTACTACACCTAGCTTCCTATTCTGCTTTTCAAGTTCTGCTTTTTGCCTTGCTATGAACAGGTCGTTTACCTTCCTGATTTCTTCTTTCGATGCGTTCTCTATTCCTCGGGACTTCCAGTTCTCAGCAATTACTGGTAGGTTCATCCCCTCCCTGGCTAGCGCCTCTTCCCATTCTTGATCCTCACTTCCGCCATCACTAGTGAGCAAGTCAGTTTCTTCTTCTGTCTCCTCTGTTCTCTCCTACATTTGTACTTCATTGTTGAGGTCCCCTTCATGCGTTCATTCCCTGGTTGGTTTTTCCTTTTCCTCATGCCCTGCATCTGATGTTAGGGTTTTGTGCTTGTCCTCCGAGTCTGTTTCAGGATCTAAGATCACAAAAGGGTTGCTGCGGTTGTTCCTGTTTGTATTCCCTTTGTAATTCTTCCTTCTATTAGCTCTCTGTCTGGACTTAGGTTTAATGAAGGGCTTATGTTGCTTCGGTCTCTACTTCCTTCCTAATCATAGGGCAGTCTCTCATCAAATGCCCATGTTCGTGACATTTGCGGCACCGGAAGGGAATCTACTCATAATCTATAGCCTGAAAGTAGTCCTCGTCCCTATATTCCAACCAGAGCCCCTCATGCAGTGCCCCAGAAACATCCATTTCAACACATATTCTGGCGTAAGAAGTATATCTTTTTTGTAAGGTTGCTTCAGAGGCCTTGACAAATGTTCCCAGCTTGTCACCAATTTGTTTCAATGCATTCAGACCCCAATAGTCTATTAGGAGAGGGAACAAACGAATCCAGACTGGGACTTGAGTGAAAGATTCTTTCTCCGGGGCGAAGTTTGGTTTCCATGGTCGCATGTACAGACCAGCTAAAGCCAAAAAGTATGGGCCACCCTCAAAAACTCTATCCTTGTCTTCTAGGTTGGAGAAAACAACAGTGAAGAAACCCTTGGCTCCCAAATGAAGCTTAACATCCCCCCGCGGTTTCCGTTGTTGTTTAATGCAATGGCAAAGAGTCCTTTCATATGGCCATATGCCCATAAATTTGCAGATGATAGCCTGTTCTGCCATGTGCTCTCTGTATGCCTGAATCTCTGGGTCAGTTATAACTACCCTTAAGTTATTGATCTTTTTTGGTTTGCAGACCCCATTGGATGAAGCGTATTTATTGGGGCTTGTGCTTGGCTCCCCCTCCTTTTCCGGCTTTCCTTGCCTATTGTCTGTCTGCTCCTTGTCTTCATCATCTTGTCGTTCCTCGTTTTCTGATGATTTAATTATTGAGGGGATTTTGTCTTTAGTTCCTGTCAGGCTTTCACCCACTGTGCCTGCGCCTCCCGTTGTTCTGTCTGGCTTGTCAGTTTCCCCTTGTATTTTCTCCTTATTCCTTCTGCCAATCTGCTTGTTATTGTCAAGCCCAGAAATCCTGACCCCTTCCTTCTTATTTTGCCTCTGCTTCTGCATGATTATCTGTTTGAAAGTAGGGGCCCCACTGGACCCCTCTGCCTCCATTCGGTCGGCCAGCTCTTGACCTTTGCGATACAGTGCTGTGAAATGAGAGAATACCACTTCCAACCCTGCTATGTCAGCACATTGGAAAATCAAGATCCGTCCTTGACCACTGACTGCAGCTGAAGGTTCATGCCTGCCGTTACTGCAAGTGCAGAGGGACAGAGCCTGCGCTTGTCACAGGTAACTCAAACCCTAGCGGCGGCCATTGATCCTGGTAGCTCAGAGCTCTCCCATGAACCTACACTCTTTCTCCCTTCAAATCCATGTTAAGCATTGAAAGAATTACTAATATCCCTCATACATTGAATTAGAAAGCAATTATTGATAGAATAAGAATTCTCTGGATCTTTCTCTCTTAAACTTTTCTTTGTTATTGATAATTTTAAAATCTAGTATATCAAATCCATACTAGAAATAAAATAAATTAGATACCTCCCCGTTATGGAAAGTGAAAACAATAAATTTTTAATTTAAATTACTTT